>JAHWFP010178921.1:0-19795 GCA_023313725.1 Lithobius niger | reverse complement strand
AACAACTGGTTGCAAATGAGGTCGCCGTTCAGAACAAGATATATTAGGTAGAATTATCATGGAGACTCCGGCGTAGGGCCCAGGGTCCTATACTTGATGTCACTTCTGCTTGCATTTATATTTGGGTGTTAAATGTATATTAGAGCCGTTTTCTTTTGGCCGCGTCACTATAAGGCTGAGTGGTCGGTCTTCAGCTTTCGGTCTCTAAGGCCTAGGCACAGGCAGTCTAACATGAGTCTAAAAGAAAACGGAAAAAGGTTTTCATCAGTACTTAAAGGAGCCTTTTCATCTTTTCGACTCCTAGATATAGCACCGTAGAATCTTCGAACAATATAAAGAAAATGCGGTAAATTAAAAATGGAACAATACTAACCGCAGCAATGCCGCGATTTTAATAACTAAAACGACATCACGTGACCCACATCAGCCTATTGATGACGGAAAATCTGGAACGTGGATGCTGTGTTTAGAATATGGGCAACGTTATCGAAATGGTGAACAGACGCCTCTAACGTCTAGAAAGCTTCAAAATTGAGCCGGTGCATTCATACGAGAATTAGTTTGCTTCAGATGACGGAAGACTCATAAATATTGGATTAAAAAAATAAATAAAAGAACTTCGCACGCATCTACGATTTTTTGACATTGAATAACGTCCGCGAACCTACGCTAGAATAATGTGGCCGTCCTGTCCGTCGCCTTTGAAAGAACCAAAATGTAAATGAAAATGTAAATAAATGGTAAATAAATAAAGGCTAAATAGTGTACGTAAGGGTGAAAAGAGTACATAGTCGTACAAAACGTTTCATAGAATTAAATACCAGAACGTAATTAAAAATGTGAAGGGTAAAAAAAGTAAGTATAGTAAGGATACGAAACGGTACAAAAGGGAACAAAAAGGCTAGAAGACGGTACGAAACGATACAAAGGGGTAAGAGGTCTGAAAAGTATAGGAAAGACTACTAAAAGGATACATAAGGGTACAAAAGAGTGCATAATGGTACGAAAAGGTGCAGAAGGGTACAAAAGGGTACATATGGGTACGAAGGGTATGAAAGGGTGTGAAAGTGCACACAAAAGGGTACAGAAGGATACGAAATAAAAATAATAAATAATATAGAGACGATGTACGAGGCATTCACCTACCCAAATTCCCAGGCGGCAGATGTTAAGTGGAAGAAGTACCACCATAATGACAGTTGTTTTTTGCCGCATGAGGGAGGAAACTGGAGTACCCGGAGGAAACCCTCGTGCAGCGTTTGAGCGGGAAACAACCGGAGAAAAATCCGTACATATGCACTTCCTATCGCCAGGATCGAACCTGGGTCTGTACGAAGCCAGAGATGTACAGCTGGGACCAGGATGCCTATCGAATCTGACGCCACAGTGCTCGCAGCTACCCGTGCACTCGAAAGGGTACAAAAGGGTACGAAAAAGTACAAAACGGGACAAAAGGGTACATAAGAACAAAAAAGAGTACGCAAGAGTACAAAATGGTACAAACGGGAACATAGGATGCAGAATGGTGTGATGCGACCCACCTAGGGTAAACAAGGGTAATAAGGGTAAAACGAAACATTATTCAATGACAAACGTTATTCGGTGGAAGATATGGGAACCAAGGTTACCCAGTCGATTTTGTCTTTTCCTCATCGGGAACATCTGAATAATTTCTTGCCTTTTCTACGAGTGACGAGGTGGATTACATGGTGATCTAAGTTGAGCGTGAGCACAATCTTCTGACACCCCCGTCAGTAGCGATAACGAGTAAAGAGTCCTGATCTACAATATTTTTCTGTAGATAGGAGCCGGAAGGGTTAAAGGGGGAGGGGGGCATGGGTGGCTGAAAGGGACTCCCGGCTTCACGTATTGTCTTTATAGTGCTGCTGGACAGTCGGCAGCAACAAGATGCGACTCCACGGACGCTACTCGGCAAACTGAATGAATTTGCATATGATAAGGTTACAAATTGCCACGAGATACGTGCTTCATGCCATCTAGTAGCCTGGACGGCTAACACTTCTAAGAAAAGCCTGAGGCATAAGCGTGTGATGCGACCCACCTAGAAACCGCGATACAACGAAAACGAACCGCAGCAAGACCTGACAGCTAAGGAGTCGAGGCAAAACAGCTGTCAAAATGAAGCCTGCTTTACTATTCTTCGTGGTAAGTTAGCTTTCTTTTTCAACGCCTTAATTTCCAAGCACTTTCATCTACATTTGGCATTTTATTGGGATTTATTCAAATGATCGAACGGGTCACGAGTTGCGTTACACGCACCGGTATCAATTGGGGGAGGGGCCAATGCCATTTTAACGTCAGGGCCTTCAAGGCAAGTGACAGAGCAGGTGCTCAAATATAGGCACCGAAGGAACGTAAATGATATAGGACTAATATTTTAATGCATCAACTTGTGAAAAAATTGGACAATAATATGAATCAATGCTGTGTGTAAGATCTCGTATGTTTGGCCAAACGTTTTGATTTATCTTTTGTATTAACGGGACAAACGTAGTGATTGCTTAAAGCAATCTTGTCTGCATGCAAAATTCCAGTCAATAGAAGCCCAAAGCAGGTGAGGAGAGTTAAAGGCCCGTCTGCACCAGAGTAATGCCCTCGCCAAATATCCGTCCCAAACATACATTATTTACAGCAATTATTTACCTTGTAGTAATAGGCGAAAATTGGCACCAGCCACCAGACAGCTGGCGATTATATGCAGTCAGTTGACGACAAAAAATTGTGCGCTAGTGGCTACTTTTACCGCTAATTTTTTTTTACTCATGTAAATGAATTGAGTAGACTGCTACTTTCACTTATAGCCAGGAAGCCAAAGTATAACTCAGTTATTGTGGAATAAAGCAACAGTAGCAAACAGCGGATCCAATTCATCTGCAAGAAATTGGCAATCTGCAATGTTCAAGTGCTCATTTAACGTCCAAAGTATTATTCGGTGCGATTAACTTGGTGTGTTGATATCAGTCCTTTGAAGGGCCGAACCATTCGGAACGTGGCGGTACCTTTTACCAGTTTTGGTTTTTGGTATGATATCACTTCCTTTTGATACCACTGATCATTCTACCGAACCTATGACAATGATTCAAATAGTGATCCCAAAGTACGTCTCAAGAGGATTTGTTGGGTGATTGGATGAGAGGGGAACGGGGTGTAACTGTAGGAGGAAGTTAACCTTTATGGGAAACTAAAATTTCTAAGTGACGACTGAACATTTCAGAGCTAGAGCCCCAGGCTAGCACTTCAAAACGTTAATTTTTTCCCTATCCGTAAGGTTGCTGAAGACGTTAATTTTATTTATTAATTTTATCCTTCGGCTAACTATACACCTGCATAGATGGAGTGGGTGGTATAATCATCCTCCCATCACAAAAGAATTAGTTAGGGGAGCAGCACAAAGAAGAAAAGGCCCTTTTGTCCTTTTAGTAGTAGAAGGATAAGAGCCACTCACTTCACCTGCTCAGGTCTATACTGAAGCACTGTATAAAAGCGTGCTTGAGAATGCTGTGCCGGGAGAAACCCTGACGGCTGGGCTTGGAAAATTACGACAACTTACGTTTACACCTAATTACACTTAGTTTTCTAAAAATGCGATACTTTTTTGTATTAAAGTCGTCCAGTACAGGGACGTTTTTAGGGGGGGGAGGGGGGTGCGGGGGGGTGTCACCCCCCCTCCCCCAAAGTTTGGCTAGTTGGCAAATCAGTCGGCAAAATTACATAATTTTTGGTCAGTCGGCAAATCAGTTGGAAAAATTACATACATTTTTGGTTGGATGGAAAATTATGTCGGTAAATTTCTGGGTTACACCCCTCCAACTTTTATCCTTCCTGACGTCTCTGGTTCAGTCTCTCAACAAAACCTTACACTTTTGTCTTAATAAATTGGTATGAAATTAAAAGTCTTCCTCCACGTATTAGACAAAACTAGCTACTAGTTTAAGAGTTCAGCAGACCAAGAAAGCTTCAAAATTAGTTAGTACCTTCGACAACAAGATTCCTTACAAATGCTTAACAAACTACCAAATGCACTTCTTGTTGTACAGAGTGCTAACTAATTCTATGACTTCCTTGTATTAAATAAAAGAGCGTTTTACAATTATTTTCTAAACAGAAATTCTCTAAATTAGTTAGTTAAAACGCTTTAAAATGTTGTCACTACTTACCAGTTTAAAATTCCGTTGTTTTGTATGTAGGTACTGACAATCACACTCAATTATGCAGCTGGTGTTTACCCAGGAATTTGCAAAAATTCTAAACTCACCTCTCAGCTTCACAAGTCCCTTCAAAGCCCTGCACCATACGATGTAATTATGTCTGCAAACCAAGTTACTTCTTTGCAGGACACTATAGCAGGTAAGTCAAGATTCCACCACACTAAAAATACGGAAAACAACCACAACACACCATTGCTTTGAAATTATATTGTTGATGAAAATATTCTTTATCCGAAACATTGCGGAGTTGTGGATGGAGAACGTGTCCTGACACAAGTGCAAACAAATTTAAATAGTGCATTGTAAAACTTAAACAGGACATAAAGCAATGGGCTCGAGATGGGTTAAATAAATACGGACGCAAACCTATTTACGTTGCCTTTTGGACTTGTATGTGAGATTATCTAAGCGAGGAATCGAACCCACGACCTTTGAATCAAAGGCCGTGGGTTCGATTCCCCGCTCAGCCAGTGTGACATATAAGTCCAAAACGCAACGTAAATAGGTTTGCATCCGTATTTATTTATTGTAGAACTTGACAATTTTAAAACACAACCAGTGATTCGGGACTTACTTTCGTGTCTCTTCATAAGACCTCGTAGAAACTAAGATATGTAGAAATGTAATTGTTGAAATTACAGTAAACGAAGAATCTACATAAATATTTCCATTCAGGGTTCGTACATTGCCTTGAATTCCTTAAAAGTCTTAAATTTGTAAGACCAAAATTCAAGGCTTGAAAAACCTTGAAAATTGGAATTTGTATTAACAGTCTTGAAATGGCCTTGACTTTTCTTAGTGGTATTGTGATAGCTGATGTGCAGTTAATCGCCGTAACAGCAATTTTACGTCTAAATTACCATAATAACGTAAATAGACAAATAAATAAATCGAAATAGTTTGATAGCAGAATACATTTCTGCTGTGATACGATGTAGATACAGACTGCAGGCCGAAAAAGAGAGAGTGACGTGCAGTGAGGGCAGTCTGTGACAGAAGGGGCAGCTAAGCAAAAGCTATTCCATCAGCTGTTAATTGCTAAATTCCTTAAGTAGGAGGAAGGACATTGCCGTTTTGCATTACTTGTCTAGGTTTAGCTGTCTAAGGTAATTCTGAGAGTTTCCTATGCAAAGAGCCTTGAAATTGGCTGTAAGTTGGTCTTGAAAAGCCTTGAAATGGCCTTGAAAATGGTTCAAAATGGTTCCAACAAGGAGTGTTGGACAATGTTAACCGCAAGTCACGTGTGTTGCCAAGTGGCAACGATTGACTGAGCGCACACCACGAGCTTTGTAAGGGGTCCCCGAGAAACCAGGCAAAATGAACAGCAACAGCCTCCTCAGCGTCCCCAGCGTCTTCGTATACAAACCAACTGAATGCTGGTTCAAATCCCAAGGTTGCCTTAATGGGAGTTTTAAAAAAATGTGCCAGAATTTAATTGACGCAACTAAGAGTTAAGGGAGTGTGACAGCGGATTACAGCATCCAATTTGGCAAATTTTTGTTTTTCAAAATGCATCCACTTTATAAGGAATTAAAAAAAGACCTAACCTTTCTGTTAGGATAATTCAGTCGACACATTTGAGAGAGGGGGGGGGGGGGTTGTTAGCTCAAAGAAGGTTCATATGCTGGATGGGCAATGAACGAATTTTAATTTCAAAATATTTACTGTAAATTAAAAGGGACAGCAAAGCTCACTGTTACTGCGCCACTGCTAGAGATAAACTGGTTACAAATACGTGTTTTAATAAAATACGTAACTTTGATTTTCGTGGCCAAGGACTAACAACTGAAACGGTAATGGGAATCATAAGACAAGCACGAAATAGGAGCCTCCAAACACATGTTAACTAACGCTTCACGTCAGGTAGGACCATTGGTATTTTGACTCTGACGTCGTGATGCCTAAATTCCTAATACTTCATCTCTATTTTCTTCATAGAATTTTTGTTCCACAGCATTGTACGCCGTTTCACCTTTGCACTTCATACCGGCCATGATTCTTTCTTTTCAACTATAATACTTTTTACAGTAATTTATGGAGGAATGGAACATGTCGATAAAAACGTGATCTGTAAACGGATTGGGTTGCCAGTTGGAACCTGAATAACGTCCATCCGACGAAACGCTGTTTTTTTGTGTATGATTATCGCTGTTTGGTTTGTTTTCCTCCCTTTGCCAAACAGTCAATGTTGACTTGATTCTTACTGTCTGTTCTGTTATTGTTTATCATTTGCGATTTTGCTAATGAACAAGACATTAAACGTGATAACACACGCCGTGTTGGTGCTGCATAAGATAGAGCTTTATTTGCTGACATGTTTCAGGTGGCCTTTACCTTAACCATACAACTATATATGCAATCTGGATACAACAGTGTCATACTTTTTAAAGCAAATTCTCACTGTAATACACTAAAAGACTATTCTTAATTATGTTCCAGTGATTGTAAAAACAAGAAAAGATGGACCCAACTCCAAAAGATTCCTAGTTTTAGCTACAAATGAAGCCGACGAACTAGTCGGCTCCTGGACAAACACTACATGGTCTCACTCACTAAGCTGCAGTGCAGTCACACTGGTTATACCAGCTGAGAAAAAACAAGAAGTGACCCTGGTCTGGAAACCTTTGGCTAGTGTACCTTCCGGGAAGATACGCATAAAGTAAGTACAACAGGACCATCAATCAGTAATACAACCCGACTATGACATTTAAAGGCAATTACATCGATTTTTATTTGCATATACTTACCATTGGGTCGCATGCACAACAACTGGACACAAAAGGAGAAGAGGGAACACGTTACATCCGTACGATACAATAATTTCGTTACTGCGTCACTATAAGATACTTCGATAGGCATCATCTTACTCTTACGCTGGGAACGTGCTGAAATTATTTCCAACAGATGGAGATCCTAGTTTAAACTTGCGGAGCCTACTGAGATATCTGTGTTGGCTGTGGGATGTTTAAGTGCCTGGCAGATGCTACCACTTAGCAGGCTCCGGTTTACCTAACCAGGGTTGGGCAAATTACTTTTTAAATGTAATTAATTAAAATTATAATCTAGACACACGCTAGTGTGTTGCCGCCAAGTAACATTAGATCGTCCGATTGTAGACATCCGATTGTTAAAAAATGATTGTTGATGAAAAAAAGGCGGCCGTACTGTGTCTTTTAACTGAAACCAACTTACACCTGATTTCTGCATACTGGTGTAAATTCCCCATGCGGTAGAAATCTTTGCAAATCGTTTGAATCGGGTGTCTTGGGTCCAGTAACGAAGACCGTCAACACGAAAATGTGGAACGTGTCCTTCATGGAGAAAAAGTATCCACAATAACGTTGAATTTGTGTTACTGGTGACTAGTAACTAGTAACTAGTGACTAGTAACTAGTTCGCAGGCTCCCATGTTAATTCTCATGGTATAACGACACGTCTACAGCTAATTAGGGAAAGTTGCCAAATCTAAATTTCGGCAGACAGGTAAAGCGTCATTATGGGGAAGTGCCTTTTTCTAAAATGGGGGTTGCAGCTAGAAGCACGTAGCCTTGAAGTGGCTCGTAAGTGCAAAATTATTGTTGTAACCATTGTTGTATCGTCATACAACAGTAGATTATAACATGCTTAAGTGTTACACGCTTATCGTTTCAGTCCTTAATTGTCAGAATTCATTGTTGTTGCAAATAGGTGGTTGATGGTGGTGGTGGTGGTTCTGTTGTGTGTGCAGTGCAATGGTGTAATTTGTTTGTTTGTTTGGTGTAGTTCGTATTGTAGTTTTGGGCGCATGGCAGCAGGCCATGGCCTCAATTAAAATTCAAATGAAATGGTTGATGTGGTGGTGTAAATGAGGTGGTTTCCTTTTGCTGGTGCAGAGTGTAGTCGTGTGTGTCATTGGTGATGTGGTGTATTGCTGTGTAACGTAAGGTAGTGTATTATTATAGTTTTGGGGCGCATGGCATTACGCTGGGGTCTCAATAAAACATAGACTGGAATAGTTGATGTGGGGCTTAATTTTTTTTTAGTGTGCCGAGTGGCACTTTGGTTCTGTTGTGTGTGCAGTGTAGATATGTAATTTGTTTGAGTGTTATACTTGGTGTAGTTGGTTTTGCATTTTTGGGGCCCATGGCAGCAGGCCACGGCCTCAATTAAAATTCAGAATGGGATGGTTCACTAAGAGACGGAGTATCTTTTATTGCAAAGGTTTGGTCGGTTTTTTGTTACGGTACACGAATCCAAACTAAATTATCTGCCCCACGACGATAAAAGTGACAATTATGTGTTCGTGAACATCATGGTAACTAAGTGATTGAATGATTAACGTTAACCGAGGTAGGGCCAAGTGAGGAGGGATGCACTGATTAAGTGAACGAAGCACGAAAATCAGCGTCAAACCGTGTCAGTTTCGCTGACGTAACAGCTAATTGGGCAATGGCAAAGGTGAATATTATGAAGGAGAAAATTTATTGACATAAAATTTTTCTAGATAAAAAAATGTGTGTCTGATCTTTTCTTCATTCCCAGTCCTCTGAAAGTTGTGATATCCACCCAAAACCCAAACTGGTATAAGAGAAGCCGCCAAGTTTCAAAAAAGGGTCGGCCTTTCAAAGTAGTGATATCATTCAACCAGTGAAAGGCTGCCAAGGTTAATCCTGTTAGCCAAGTTAATCGCACCTTCATAATAATACTTTCGGCATTAAATGAAAACTTGAAGATTGCTACCGCCAGTAGCAATGTTCTAGTTTTCATTTAACTTTTGAACTATTATTCGGTGCGATTAAATTGGCTTATATGATTAACCTTGGCGGCCTTTGTCTGGTTGAATGATATCACTACCTTCAAAGCTCGATCCTTTTTGGAAACTTAACGGCGTTTTATACCAGTTTTGGTTTTCGGTGGTTACAATTACAACTTATCAAAAAAAAAAAATACAAGGGGCGGTCAAAAACGATGTCTCGCATGAGGGGAATGGGGTTCGCTGAGTGTGACAGTGTGGGGAGGGGTACACTCCTCAGCCGCCGCCGTTAGCTGCCACGCCACATTTTTTTGCGTCAGCCGAACAGCCGCCGAATATTTTTCGGTCGCCGCCTGGCCTAGCTGCCGGAAAAAAATACGGCCAGAGCCGAAAATTTTAAAGTATGCATTAAAATGAAACGAAACAGTCATGAAGTTAGTTTAACTTGTCTCTAACTGTAAGCTGCTCTCAACTGCTTATTTTTCGTAGTTTTCGAAACCTTTCTCTTGCCAGCCACTTATGCACGCCGTGTATTTGTGTGGTCATTAGCATGCATGGTTACTTTCGATTTCATTTTTAGGGTTCGAGTAATAATAGTCAGGATACATGGCTATGGAACCATTTATTTTTTAAAAAATGAGTGGCGATGTGGCTCAGATTTTTAATTTGAGGGTTCTTTGAAAATTTTCCTTTTTAAGTTTTTTTTTTATTTGTGATTTATGTAGAAATCCATTAGGTCTATGTTCTCCCACCCCCTCCCTTCCGTTTTGTTATTTTCTTGTGCAGTGAGTTTCGTCTTTGATATCCTTGCTTCATTTCGATCGATTTAGCCGAAAATTAGCAGTCAGCCAGCCCAATTTATAGTTAGCCGGTGGTGGCCGTAAAATTTGTGGCTAGCCGCAATTTAGCCGAAATTTCTGTTCAGAAAATGACAAAATAATGAGGCTGAGGGTATATGGAGTGGGGAGGGGTCACTAAATTTGTGTCATAAGCTTCTTTTCTGTTTTCACCAAGCAAAAACTAACTTCCAAATGGGGTAATTAGCAAACAAAGTTTTTAGATATTTTCGGACATCTTAGCACCTGCAGGACGTGGGTGTGTCCATATTGCCACTCGCGTTTTGTGTTCTACCATTTGCAGTGCACACGGCCATCCTGGATTCAGGCCATTGATTTAACATCGCCAAAATCTTATTTTACTTGCAGTGCTAAGAGACTTCAACTTTTTGGCACGTTCGAGAACTGGCATAAAGTTGGGAGGCAAGGCCTGCAGTTTCAACTCCAGTCGGCCTTGGCTCGAACAAAATGCCTTCATCGTTTTAAGTTTGTTTAAACGCTTGTTCTTGCGAACTAACACATGCTTGGACTACTCATTTTAAACAGAACGGAAAGCAGACTGTTCAACAAGATATAAGTTCCAACATGCACTGTGATGTTTGTGAGGATCAAAGTGAGTCGGCACAACAAAGTGGTCAAAGTGGTCGACTACCAGCTAAGTGGATGTTGGGTTGAATCCCATGACCGACCATTAAAAAAAATAGTCTGAAAGTCGTCTGATAATACAAAAACATCAAACCTAGTGCATAGAAGTTTTTTTTATCTCTTTTTTTTTCTTTAGCCGAACGCATTGCAGGCAAGAGTTGAGTGAAACCTTTTAAAACCACTACCAATAATACAGAACACTATAAACTACATGCTAGATATGCAACTTTGGTACAATTATTAATGCAAAACTACATTGGTTGAATCCTTATATTCCCTTCAGAAAAGCTCTAAATATGTGCATTTTTCATTATTTTAGGGTCTTAGGTCTGCAAGGATTCAGCACAATCTGGCCAGAAGTTCCAGTTGTAGAGTCAGGACCTGAGATCTCATCAAGGAAAGGCATTGCAACGCAACTCTCTTCACATATTAAAAAACGTGCTGTTCCACTTCAGGAAGAGCCCGTAACCCAACGTGGATTCATTGATCGTTTTTTTGGTGGTGAAACCACTTCTACCACTACAAAGAAAACTACACCGAAGCCAACCACTACTGTTGCTCCAACCACCAAAAGGAGATCCATCATTAATAGGGTTTTTGGTGGTGGAACCACCTCTCCTCCCCCAACAACTAAGACCACCACTAGGCTTGGAACCACTCTTACAACCACAACCAAACAAGGATTCTTAAATAGGCTGTTTGGTAGTGATACTACCACTACAAAGACAACTACACCAAAACCAACAACCACCACTCCTAAGCCAACCACCACTAAACGGCGTTCAATCATTAACAGAGTATTTGGTGGTGGAACTACTACTCCCGCTCCTACCACAACTAAGACAACTAAAGCTACCACAACTGTTACTACAACCAAACCAGGCATTTTAAATCGCCTTTTTGGAGGAGGTAGCACTACGCCTTCCACACCGAAGCCAACTCCAAAGCCAACCACTACCACTACCGTATCTACTACAACAAAAAGACGTTCACTCATTAACAGAGTTTTTGGTAGCGACACTACTACTACTACCACGACAACCAAGAAGCCAACCACTACAACAACAACTCAAAAACCAGGCCTCTTTTCTGGCTTATTTGGTGGTAATTAGTTAAATGTTAGGTCTGCATCAGAAACCACTAACTTGTTCACCATAAGCAAGTCTTATAACACTTGTCAAGCCAGAATATTTGGAATAATTCCTGACTTTGTAAAATTGTTATTCCTATGACTATGAAAGTAATTCTAACATTGCTTTTTTATCATTATTACCATAAATTGAAGACTTTTGAAAATGTATATACCCAGATGTAAATTTTATTCTGTAATAAAATACTGACTAGCCTTGGTAATAGAAATATGTTCAATCTATCTTAGCAAAATGGGATTGTTGTCTTGCACCAATTAAATTGTTAATGAAAAAATGATGTGTATAACACTGTGTCTGTTTAACCCTAGCAGTATGAACCAAAGTTTGACAATCCAAGGTCAGTGTGCTAATTTAGTGAATGCAGACGTGGTGGTTCTGAAATTTGAGTTTAAAGGAAAATAAAACAAGGTGTGGTCTATATTTATTCAAATATCGATGCACTCTACTACGTCTACAGATGCGACTACATCTGCATGTGTTTGCATAGTGTGTTAATGTCCAAAAATTAATAGCCAAAAAGACGATGACTTTAACTAATTATAACTGTGTAGAAATGTTGCTTAAGGTTAGAAAAGCACAACGAACAAAATCTGACCTCTGAACCCCTTCCCAGTGCAAGTGTTCCGTTTGCCTCACCCTGCCGACACCAGGTGGCAGATAGGTCCCTCTTATTCTGTAGACAGTTAGAATAGCACCTGGATCTTAAATTTAGATTTTTGCTGAGGTTTTATATTAGATTACTGCTTAAAAGAAAGAATCAGCTTCGAGATTATTCAACTAAGCGAGATCTACAATCTTGAAAACTTGAGATTTAACATCTTGCATAGGATTGTTAAATGATTGTGCATGCAATCACGATTATTTGACGGCGCTCAGGGCTGTAACTACATTTCTGGGGGCCCGGGGGTAAACCATAAGGGCAGGTAGTTACCCACCTCCATTTGTACTTTCCATCTTTTTGATATGCTGATCCTGTTGTAAGCACATGAAATCCCAACTGTGGAGATTATTTCTGTCTACTTTCAACACCGAAACTACATGGGCCAAAGAATCTAATTTTCTAGGCTTAGATTAGATTTGGGTGAAAATGTGCAGCGTGATGATTGTTATGCCTGATGGTTCTGTATTTATTCACAACTCTATTCCACAATAGAAATTTGTCGTAAACATGCGTAACCTTGATAAACGCAATATAAAATTATGCATAAAATGCCGTTCGCCTTGCAAAATCGTTATGGAACACAGTTTTGAATAAATACAATAACGGCAACACATAGACTATACCGATTAAGGAACTCAGGATGGACTAACACAACTCGTTGATTTGGTACTACATTTAAAAGTAAGGTTTAAAATGTTATACGATCCTTTCACTAAGGTCCCTTAGGAATTAGGAACCATATTAGTAAAGACTTTTTTTACGGTTGAAACCGGCACTCCGGCAAGAGAGTTGTAGGTTTAAAAAAATAACTTCACGCTTCTTCAAACGAATCTGCAGTTGACACAAAACTCGTGCCCAATTAAGATTGGTTTTCTTCAAGTTATGCATTTGTTTTTCCCTTCAATGCGGTATGAAGGCAGATTCCTTATAGCAAAAGTCTGAAATAAACAAGCAGAATATTTATATTTTTTAATCTGTGGTACATGGCATTCTACTTTACGTACAATACAGTTACGCCAATATTTTCTTACTGTGGTTGAGGCCATTATATTTATTGACGATATGGTGTACTGCTACTATATTTCTTCTTTCTTTTATTTTTTTTATTTATTTATGTTTTTTGCACCAGTTTCACTTCTTTCTCTAAAGTACCGTTTTGGGTGTGCTGCCTTTGTCCAAAATTGGGCATTACATGATGAACAGTCCCTTTCCGACCCTTTTCCTTACAACCTTCTATTTCTACCAAGATGAGGGAACAAACGCCATTCTGGTCTAGAGTTGACGAAAAATCCAACTTTTCGTCCTCTAAAAGTTTAAATGCTCTGAATAATGTATTGTACGGCTGTATGGGGTACATCCCCAGAAATGGAAGAAACACGACCAACCAAAAGCAAGAGAAAAATATCTTTGTGGGTTGACTCAGGACTGTAGTTTAAAAAGGCTTTCCCATGTTTAGGAAAGCTAAACCACAGCCACCTACACTAAAGGCCGGATCAGATAAAAACAAATTAGGCGCCGCGTAAAATCAACCATTTGATAGCAGGAAGCGCAAGTTTGCTAGGTGCTGCCATCTCTACACCAAGCAGCGAAATTTCAAACTAACCGACGAGGGTTCCAAATTCTGTCAACCGAAGACGCCACTTGGCAAACTTGTCGCGTCGGTATTTGTCACGCCTTCTAGCGGAGCATTGCGGAAGGCAAAACTAATTCGGCCTTTACTATAGGTGGCTGTGGCTAAACCCAGCCTTGTTCAAAAATACTGCTGGAAGTTGCTTGTGTAAATACAAACCAACTTTAAACAGAACAGAAAGTAAAAACTTGATAGATGAGGGGATGGCAGGAAAAGGAACGCAGTAAAATGTAGTGAGTCAAGTTTGCTGAGGTAATCAGAATCCACCCAAAACCAATAATGAGATGAGAAAAGCCGCCAAGTTTCCAAAAAGGAGCACCACCAGGGTTCTCTATTAACATGTTGTATAAAGGCCTCCGTTTTAACTTTCGGGCCTTTGTGTGCCTTCATGGATCTCGTTTTTTTTTCGGTAGGTGGGCGGGCGGGCCCCCCCCGCGAAGGGGTGAATACTTAATTGCCAACTCAACACCTAGATTTTTTACAACCAATTAACAACTAGGAATGTAGCCTATTTCAGAAGGTACCCGAAGCCAGCTAGTGGGTCTGGTATTATTGGCTTTGTGGGGCATTTTTTTTCAACATATCGAGCAAATTTAAACAAAAATGGGCTACAAGCAAAAATAGGCTAGTAGCGAATAAAATGACCAACTTAATTTTCCTAACTTTGAACGATCTTAGTGGGGTTAATTGATTATCCCGATTTTAAAAGAAATAAACTTGTTCGGAATTATTATGTTAAAGCTTACATAGCTAAACTAAAAATAGCTCCCAACTAAATGAGGAGACCAGAAGTGACGTGCTCAAGTGAGTTGTCCGAGTAGTTGTCTGTTGTTATTCATACAACAAGAAACTAGTACTAGTAGTTTATACTTGTGCCTTACAACTAGTACATGAAAATTAGTAAATCCTAAAGTGACGATACTTAGAAACAAATACATGCATACGCAACATGATAAAATAGGAAAACGTATTGTCAATTTTTATTCTGCCGAAATACACATCAACTTCATTCTGGAGGGAAAAAATACAAACCTTTAAACAGAAAAGAAACATAGGAAAGAAGATGGAAAAAAACAGTATGGTCAGTCGGTTAACGCAGCGATGGGCTAACATCATATCAAGGAGCCAAATGAAACCACCAACCCGGTTTTCAATTTTGCCAATATGCACGATTTTCACAAAATTGGGGGGATCCTCCCCGACCCCATCCCAAATCTCTAGTAGTGAGAATCCAGCCAGAGTTAACACTGATAAGCAAAAACGACCTGAATTGCATGAGTTTTCTGAGTACGGCACAACTTGAATAGCTGGACAATGTTACCAACGTGAAAGTGTTTTTTGTTTTCTTTTTCTTGTGAAGACATGGTATGTAAAATGACCTCACCATTGGGGTTTGGTAGTCACGAAACAATTGTTGTTTTATTGCTGAGGTGTAGTTTCTCGCAACTACCTCCTACGCTGAGTAATGAAAGAGTTACTGTCCTATGCTGGCTTTTTTTTAATTTTTGTTGCTGGCTTTTTTTTAATTTTTGTTTTGTTTTTGCACATTGTCTTATGACAATGCACAGATGACGTGTTTCGTGAGATTGAATGAGGGAGGGAACCGAGGGCTAGTAGCCTTCTCTTGCTAGTGCGCCGAAGTTAGAATTTTGAACGTGGAGTGAGATTGAAACGGCGTGCGCAATATTCATGGCTTGCGACTGATTCGAATGAAATCTTCTATTAGTAACTCGTGTTTGAAATGTTTCAATTTTGCAAACTGTAGCAGTCGTGCAGTGACGACGCCAGAACAAACTGGCTAGGTGGACAAGGCCGGCACAATTTTCATTTGGGTGACAGCCACGTTTGGAGTTACGACCAGAAAGCGCCAGAAACAGAATTATCGAAGTAACAACCCCCAACTCATACGCTACTCCCAAATTTGCCACCTTTCTTTTCACCAGCTGGGTTCTCTAGTTTAATAATATCCCATATCATCACATTTTACAGTGCGTCATATCGCCACACTAAAGTATGGTCACTGATATGGATGCCATGCACAGTAAAATGGGGATGATGTCACACCACTTGAGGTGACTGTAAGGTAAACGACGTCTAATCTTTATTATAATATCGGAGGCCGGCTAAAAGGAAAGCCTAAAGGAAAGCCTAAAGGAAAACCACTTCTCACCTCCTCGCGCCCGCATTGAAAATGCACTCTTCCACTCGACCTGCAGCCAAAAAGTAGCCAGGCATGAGTGGTCGATCAATCTGACAAGTCGTCGGGAAAATTTCCCGGGAAAATGTCCCGGGAAATGTGTCCCGGGAAATGTGACCGGCCCCGTGCATAGCACGGGCTTCCTCTAGTTTTTACATAAAGTTTCCGTGATGTGCAACACGATAATAGACATCAGTCCACTGTATTAAAAACAAAGCGTTTCTCCTATACCAGTTTTTTTTTAAAAAGAAAAACTCACCCTCAAAACACAACACACCACCGAAAAAAACTGTCCTTTTAGCATTCCGCCATAACCACCATTGGTCAGAGTGACGCAGCACCATCTGTTGTCCAGTAAATCGTTATAAATTGTGTAGCGAGGAAAGGAATACACCAAGGACAGTTTGTAATGAAACTAGCTGGACCCGTGCATGTTGCACGTTGATTGAATATCCCGGAAAAGTCACAGTGAAGTTTGATTGAAGGCTATAAACAAAAACCCTATCACTGTGCCCAGAGTCTAGACACTGTAAGAAAGTCTAGACACACGCCAAGTTAGGCAACAATCATCACAACACACATCACATCAATTCAATTGTCGAGGTTGTAAACCATTGTAGCGCGGCGCCATAGCGTCAGTGTCTTATATCTTGAAGCATAGTTGGGCACATTTCAGGTACTTGGGGAAAAATAATAATGCAGTACAACAGTGCAAATTGTTGAAAACCAATTTCTTGTTGACGTGGCACTTTATAGTACACATCTGCACAGTAGTGGAGTTGAGCTAATACACAATTTAAAAAAAAAGGAGTGATATCATATCAAAAATCAAAACTGGTAAAAGGGGCCGCCAAGTTCCGAATCGTTCGGCCCTTCAAAGGAGTGATATCAACACACCAAAACATTTCCCAACTTAATCGCACCGAGTAATACTTCGGACGTTAAATGAAAACTTGAACATTGCTACCGAAAGTAGCAATGTTCTAGTTTTCATTTAACCTTCAAACTATTAAGCGGTGCGATTAACTTAGCGAATGTTTTGGTGTGCTGATATCACTCCTTTGAAGGGCCGAACCATTCGGAACTTGGCGGCCCATTTTACCAGTTTTGGTTTTTGATATGATTAAATCTACTCATCAACGAAAGTCAAAACGCCGACAATGCCACATACTACAACAAAAGGGGTCACATTGGGGTCATAATTGTTGTAATTATAATTCTTGTTCATTTACCAAGTATCAACGGTCAGGCACGCAATTATTGTTTCTGCTTACTTTGAACCACCTTTGATGTGTCGTGCGAGGGAATTGCTGGCTGTTCTGTGTATGCGGAACCTAAGCAGAGACTTTGGAGATCCAGTGGGAAGGATCCTTGGTGACTATAGGCAACTAGGGAAGCGAGCAAGGGGTCTCCTAGGAGTTGCAGGCCATGGGGTATCCACACTTTGTGCCATCACTGATCGGTTGTTTGATTTGACGTGTGCTCGTCCGCTGAGCCCGTGGGTGTGGTGTCCTCAGCTAGCTCGGGTGTTCGACACTACATATGTGGAGTGCAATGTTTTCTGCGATGCGTCCTTTCATGCGAAGACGCAGGTAAGAGGCATCGGTGTAACAATCCCAGTGCTAGAGGTCGAGCATAGACGCAGAGTCAGAGCAATGCCCTCCAGTGTGGAGTGAGAAATGGTTGCAATTTCAGTAGCACTAGACGTAGCCACTGAATGAGATTCTCGATTGAGACGGACTCGTTGTCAGGCTTTAGGAGGTAAGACGTTCGTGGGAACTGTTGGATGTTAGTGATCCTCTGATATTTTCGATAGGCTGGAAGTTCTGGATTGCTCTGCAACACAGGTCGGTGGCACTCCGGTGGGTTCAGGCTCATTGCGGTAATCGCGGTAATGTGTTGGTGGATGGACTGGTGAGGGAAGCAGTTGCTGAGGGGACAACAGAGGTTGTGCCCCTTTTCTCTGCCCGGATGCGTCGGCTTCTTGTTCACAAATGGTGTATGCAGGAGTGACAGGGAGAGTGGGGGACTGCGACAACTGGAAGGGTGCTGTATCACATCCATCCCATTTGCTTCGCGAGATCCTCTCTGGATTTGATGTCTTACTCGGATGCACAGTCGCTTTCAAGGCTGTGCACAGACCATTCCCTCCTTGGTGCACATCAGCACAGATTTGGGTGGGTGGGGTCGCCGTTGTGTGAGGAGTGTAGGGTGGTGGATACTCGAACATTTTCTTTTGGCCTGTCGAAATTATGTGCAGCATCGTTATAAGATTTCTGTCTGGATTGAGCGGTTTCCGCAGCTCCATGAGCTGCTGCCAGTTGGTTCAGATGGTTCAGTTGGTTCTGCGGCTGCGCGCAATTGCAAACTACTGTTCCCGGACAAACGCACAGGTGTAATTGACCATCCCCAGCCCTAGCCATGCCGTTTTAGGCCTTTATGTCTTCTGTGAGTGCGCAGTAAAAGTAACTTGGACGGAGTCATGAGCTCCCTGTGCTTTTTTGGGCTCCTCAGTGGTTTGTGTGAGTGTGTGGTGGCAACAACCCGTGTGCTCTGTGTGCTTTCGGTGTTTGCACGATAAAGATAACCTGGACGGAGCCATGTGCTCTCAGTGCTTCACCTTGTATCTCTATGTGCAGGATGTTTCATCGGTCGAAGCAGGAGTTTGGCAAGGTGTTCTCAGTGTGTTATTTGTCAGTAAGGTAGCGTTAAGGTAATTTTAGCTAGTAAGGGTGTATGACTTTGGGTCAGGGCCCTGTAGCTTAGCTGGTTTAAAATTCTACAGGTTTAGCTGAAACGTGGGGTCTTTCATTTTACCCACGCTTTTGATTGTAATGAAATTTTATAGTTGCAGATGATGATGCTGATCCTTGAGTGCTTACGGTATTAATATAGTAGATAAACACAAGACAACATTTCTTTTCTAACGTTTATAAACTCTGGTACGTCCTCTTGCACCAAGAAGTAGGAACGAGCGATTTAACGGAGATTCAGCAGCTTTATAGTCCCATCAATCGATCAATCTCTTGCTCATTTTCTTGCTTACAGAATATCTTTAGCCAGCAGTAGAAGCAAAAAGCTCATTTTAAGTGCTTAGTCTAGTTGCTTCTCAGAGCTTGATTATAACTGGGGAAGTAGACTCTGGCAAAGTGTCTCCTAGACATCTCCGTCAGGTTAGGGGAAGAAAATTAGTTTACCACAGGAACTAATTTTGGTAAGCTTTCGGCCATGCATTGGGAACAGCTACCCAGCTTTGGACATCCAGTAGCTTGCTATAACTTTCCTTACACGTCACTCGATTTTTTGTACACTACATTAATTCCCTGTTACAGTAACAGACTTTCAACTTTGTTCAAAATACGTCTAGAATTTATTAAGGAAGGTTAACCTATTAAGCCACACAAGTTGCATCATGAGAAAATCATTTCGGTGAATCGGTTCCCGTCTCTTCGCACCAAACAGACGACTTTTACAGCATGCCACTGAGTAGAACTAAGAAATTAAAATTAAAGTGGCACTATCACCGATTGAAAGTAGGCAGAATCTGGCAACATCTAGCGTATCTAGTATGCATAGCCTGCATGGCACTACAGTGCAAGCTGACATAAAGTAAAGTAAAAGTACTATCTAGCACTTGCTTGCATCAAGCGAAGGATACTGCAATGTCATTTCTTTTTACGAAACCACGAGCCTTCTTAATAATTGAGTAAAAAT
>JAHWFP010178916.1:0-10697 GCA_023313725.1 Lithobius niger | reverse complement strand
TTGTCTACCGTTACATACCACACGCTGGAAGGGCAGGCATTGTGTTGACTGCCAAAAGGGTAAGTAAATAATAAAGTTTAAGCGCACATTTCTGCTTCCTCAGTCCACCTGGTGACACCCGACTTGGAGCCTGTGTTTGTGCATTTTATGAAAAATGAAGCCAACATGTAAATTCAGCTTCGAAATATAAGGTACTTTTTTTTTATCTCGTGACGTGCGTAGTGCATTTTTATGAAAAATGAAGCCAACATGTAAATTCAGCTTCGAAATATAAGGTACTTTTTTTTTATCTCGTGACGTGCGTAGTGCTTTGTGTGTTTGTTTTTAAAATCTACAACGCATATTTTTAACTCTGTTACGTAACTATCGGAGAACAATATTCTTTCTTTATTCTTTTTTTTTTTAATTTTTTCTTTGTTTATCTTTCCCATCGATTTGTTCTATCACCTCATTCTTGAAAATCTGATCACCTTTTCGTTGAGATCAACGTCTTATAGTGTCCACGACCTATCTTGAGTTCGCCACAGAACGAACACAGATAATCGATTGTACGTTTTTGGTATTAGAGTGCCTTGTTGATATCCAACATGGTAACAAAAACAGTGGTGGCCGGCGATTAAAGCCACCTCCTCCAGGAAGACGTAGCCGCTCAAAAAATATTGCAGGACTCAAGATATGCCACGCAGACATTAGTTAGTAGCTGAAGTGCAGTAATTATGCAATGATGCTATCTGTCTGCTGAATTTTCAGTTTATCGCTCATGCTTGCTGACAGTATTGTGTGTTCGTTACGTGGACTTCTTTAGAAATCGTCCAACAAAATTAAATTTGTGATACTGGTTTACCAAAATAGTCATCATATTCGTATAAGTGTATGTGTTTTTTTTTTAATATTATTATTAGGCTAGTGGATATCTGCTTGTGTCTTTCAAATGTAATGTTTCTTCTTAACTGTTGCGTTTCTACTTGGCTAACAACTTGGACAAAGAGTAAAAGACCAAATCATTTCAAATCGTTGTGCCAAAATCAAAACTCGACTGACGTAAGTTTTTCTGCAGTACTAGAATAGTTAAAGTATAGAATGCTTTGTCTCGTGATATCGTCAATGCAGTCTCCCTTAATTCATTAAAAGTCTAGAGTGTGATCCTTGGATCTTTCGTATTTCCTTTTAAGATTTTAGAATTATATTTTACGATATTCAAGATTTTAGGACTATATTACACAATTTTTTAGATTTTAGAATTTTACATTTGTAAGATGCTAATTAATTTAGGATTTTTCTTTTTTAAATGTTAGGATTTTACAGTATTAAGAATTTAAAGATTAGTATTTTTCTAAGTCAATTCTTAACTTTGGATCAACATAAGTGAACACGTCCCTGTTACTTCCCTTCCTACTTATGCCTCTCGTATTCTTATTCTTATTTAATACACGGTGGTGACGTCATGCCAACACATCCCCATGCTAAAAGTGTAGTCGTTATATACGGTTAATGTGAAAACCCACACACGTCACAGTGGGTTAATTTTGATAACCCACACTTTTTTGATAATCTAGCACTTTTACACGGGTCTCTACACAACCCCTGCTCCACCATGTGACATATGACCCGACTTTGTAAAATTACCGTACACAACACAAATGCAACCAGCATAAACAGACATATTTACAACCTGCGACATTTGTCTTTCTAGCCTAACACGGAAAAAAAAAAACTCACGTACTATGCTAGACCCCCACCCACGGAGGAATGGCTCAACCCGACAATCTTTCGTTCCGACGGTACGAAAACTAGGCTACTGACAATTCCTAAACACACCTAAAAACTTACGGGACTCAAGCGAATAGCGCATCTTATACGCTATATCTTATTTAAACTAATAAAGTAGAAAAAGTACGGTTTTACCTTAAACACAAAAGTCGGTGACAGGGACTGGATATAGAGACGTCCTCCCGTACGTGAGACTTTCGTAGACAGGAAGTTTAAACCGGAAGTTTGAGTTCAGGAATTTACGTTATGATTCACAAATAAAAAATTTTTAAATCTCAAATAACTAGATATGTTAGCTCGGCATCACACCTTAGCATTAAAACACATATCCGTGAGGCCTAACCGATTTAACGGGGATATTCGCTCGTCTGCTCGAAACGGCTAGTTCAATATCTCGCGCTTGCAGCACTCGTGCGATTTCCCTCCATGCCCTCGATATTGAACTAGCCGTTTTTGGCATAGGTATGGAATTTATGCCAAAAATCATGCTATTCTGTGGAACAGTAAGAGTAAGGAACCACGGGAGCCACACGTAAATTTGACAATAGTTCACTTGTTGTTGTTCTTTTCTGCCACCATTTCAGAAAAAACTACTGCAACTACCTAAAATCTGAAACATGACTTAAACCAGAAACTTCGGTCTCCTTCATCCTCAAAGAGACCACTCTTTCAATTGGTCGAGCCATTCCGGAGTTACGGGATCCTGAACGATCAGTTTTATTGATTTACATTTTTTTAAACGTTGTAATTAGGGAACAGTGCCAATCAGCAAAGCCAGCCGCAAGGCGTAGAGTAAAGAATAACGAAATACTACCGATATATAAAGGCACACGTATTACAATCAAAATCGTCGATTGTGCCGTAAAAAACGGGATATATAATTGAAGTTTCACTTTACTTGTTAACATCTACATGGATAAAAAAGTATGATTTTAAATTTAAATAATCATATGTATAAGAGAAAATTATTGCATCTGTTTAAATGATGTTGTAAGTTTTTATATATTTTGATTCGTAAGGCACAATAGCACTTAAACTGATGAAATTTTTTCAACTACACATTTTATTATTATTATTTTTTTTTTTTGTAAATTTTTACGAGCCTTATGTCAGCCGAAGTAATTAATGCTTGTATGGCTGAACCGGCTCAATTTTGAACATTACCAGATATTTTTTTTTAGAGAAGAAGAAATCTGGTAAAGGGAGGTGCCAGCCCAGGGATTCGACCCGGGAAACGTCCGATCATCGTCGGGGCCGAAAGATTATCCAGAATATGCCAGAATACATCCCATAGCCGCTGAAGGAGCATGGTAGCCTCTCACGCTACCCTGGCCGGCAGTCCTGGCGGGAACTTTGCCAAGGTCCCCTTTCCAGGGGTTCGACCAGATCCGCAAACCTCCAGCACTCAGGCTGAGCTCTCTCTCACAGCTCAGCCACGATGACCGATTATTTAAATTAATAATCATAAATTGTTATCCGTGTACATTTTAACAAGTAAAGTTAAACTTCAATCAAATAAACCTTTTTTACGGCACACTTGACGGATTTTGTTTGTATTAGGTTTTAAAACCGTTCCAATACTCCTTGTTCGTGACGAAATTCTTTATACACTCCTGATGCTCGCTTATAAATTTATTTAGCACTTAACCAAGAAAAGAATATTAATAAACTAGTACCTGGTGTACATCAGTGTTCTGAAAAAAATGCTAGTGTGTGGCAGTTCGTGCGAATATCTTGTTCGTCATTACCAGGTCGGAACTGCAACTTTGGTGCTCCGTCAGTTGTTTTGACAGGCGTTTTTGTTTGTGATTCTTCTAATAGCATTGTTTGTCTTCAAGAAAGGATGTACAGTTCCGATCAAAAAAAAAAAAAACGTCTTCGTTATACGGAAGAAGTGGAGGATTAATGTATGTGACTCTGAACGAAAATGTTGATATCTCGAAAACTACTAGGCAGAATTGAATGAAACAAAAACTGGATTAATTGTTATGATGGATGCTATATTTGTATAGGTATGACGTACAATGTTAGGCAACAAATGTAATATGCAATTCCGTCTTTGTTTCATAAAAATCCATCCACCAGTTTTCAAGATATCAGATATCATTAAGTTTTTCTCGCTCAGCCAATTATTTTCAGTCAGATAACGTAGTATTTAATAAGGGCAGAAATACAGTAGGCAATTTAACAAGTATTTCAGTCTTTGTTTCATGAAAATCCGTCCAGTAGTTTTCGAGATAACTGAATTTCTCCATGGTTATTACGACCCTCGATATAACGAAAAAGGGCCGTTTTTTTTTACCGGAACTGTACTTAGAGCAAGTAAAATACGACTTGATTTTTTAATAATTTCTTTGCAGATTTCTAATTTGAACACTCCTAGAAATCCTTGTGTTGACACTCCAACCTACATGTTATGCAAAAAAATATGCTTGGAATCGAAACTTTACAACAGCTTGACGAACTGCAGGTAAGTATGGGGTGGTGCAAGCCCCTGCACCATCGTCACATTTAACTCCCCCGTTACTCTCTGCTTAATACTGTAAGCCAGTTGGGAGGGGCAGTATTTGTCATTATACATAGCCAGCGTACACTAGTGTGCTGTGTGATATTTTAAATGTTAACAATGCTAAAGCCGTTTTCTTATTCGTGTCGGCCGCATCGATAATACGGCCAGATTCTTCTTCTTGTTCATCTTTTCTATATAAATCATTGTCCCTTCTTGTGTATTGTTGTGCTTCCCCGACCCATCCATCTCCGGGTTTACTCTCGGAGGGGTAGTTAATGTCGATTTACGGGAGGGTGTTTCGCGAGAGAGGAGTCTGTTTGATGTTGCTTGGTGTTGTTTGGGGTTGGTTAGAGTAAGTTAGATATTGTATTAGGGCAGACGGCTTAGGGCCAAGGTCTTAATAAACTGAATTCCATTCCCATCTATTACGTACTTTTTTTTCTTCGACATTTCGGGATGAAAAGACGTGTTTACGTTTGCTCCAAAACAGAACAGTTTGGCCTGCTGATGTTCAGCTGTGTTAAGTTGGGCGGCCATTTTGTTGACCCTTAATTCTAACATTGCCTCAACTGTTCAGGACGACTTAACTATCCAGATCCCAGTGAACAGTGCCACATACAAATAATTATGGTTTAGGATTCGTCCGTCGACTTCAATCATAGCACCTACAGTAAAGGCCGGATCAGATCAAGACAAAATAGGCAAGTAAAATCAACCATTGACATAAAAGGAAGAGCAAGTTTGCTAGGTGCTGCCATCTCTACACCAAGCGGCGAAATTTCACACTAACCGACCAGGATTCCAAATTCTGTCAACAGATGACGCCACTTGGCAAACTTGCCGCGTCGTTATTTGATTCGCCGTTTTGCGGAGCATTGTTGGAGACAAAGATGATACGGCCTTTACTGTAGGTGGCTGTGCTTCAATACAATGGACATTATAGATTTGGTGTGTGAAGTAGCAACCGTAATTCCTGACAGATATCGTTGCCTTAAGGGTCAACTATTGTTTCAAAATATCATACGTTAGTAGTCAAAGGAGAGGAATGCACAACCCCCAAAATGCATAATATAAGAGAATTAAATGATCTATACTTGGACCGAGTGCATACGTTTACATAATGATTATGTCACCTCTCACTAAAGTCAAGATCCGTACAACCTGTCATCTGACAACACATGGAAAATCTCTGATTTGTAGATGTGTGGCGTACATAAGTGTAGGCCTGTATGCATAGAAACCACACTCTCTGCATATTGGGGGGTTCTGCATGCCATTAAAGTGTGGGCGTTTATCGGTAATCCATCACTCTTCAACAACAATGGTCACCCCATGCTACCAGGGAACGGAAATCAGTGATTTAGCATCTAATAAAGGCGTCGGACTCTGTTGGTGAAAAGCCACAACTAAACGTTTGTTTCGTAGTGCGATATGTTATAGTTGAACATCTTTTGCCCATTTTCGATTTCGTACTGGAACGGTATAGTGTGAAGTCAAAAATGTTTTATAGTTTTTTTGTTTGTTTTCCTATGTCATGAATTTTTACCAAAATTTGAGCTGCAGACATCATTTGTACTGAAAGAGGAATTTTTTACCTAAATTTGGGCTGCTGACGAATTTTTACTGATTGAGGGATTTTAAGAAATAGCATTTTCCTGGTGTTTTGTCGGATATTTGTTTCCAGGACAAATCGAAAAAAAGATTGTGAATATAATAGACATGGATGTGGGGTCAGCATGCTACTAGGAAGAGTCAAGCATACTACCCGTGTGATGTGCTCCATAGGTTCGCCTTCCAAGATCTAAGGTGAACTCTTAATCGGTATACAGTAAGATTTAGCCCTTTAAAAATGTTGAAAGTAAAAATAAATGTTTCATTATAAGAATCGGCCCAACCGTTGGGTAATTGCGTTTGTTTTTTAGCTTTAAAAATAAAAACAGGCTTTCAACACATCCTTGTTTTTAATTCTCGCTTTCTTATTGCCGCTGGAAAATATATACAGTATACCTATCAATCTTTGCATTGTGTTCTCAATGCTGTGTTTCATCCTTGAGATTTAAAGTTGCCTGGATCCAGCCAGCTTAGTAACCCAATTAACTAACGGTTTTCCCCTCCTGTCATGGACGTCCGCCCATCACTCTCTTGCACCCATGTGCAGGTTTTGCTAACCATCCAGCCTTTTGAAGACAAAACGAATGCCGTTGCTTCCTCATGTGACCCGTCTCTCTCGCAGCTTGAAGCCACGTGTAGACTAGGTTGCCTCTCCTTTCGTGGAAATCCGCCCAGTGCTCTTGAAGTCCTGTGCTGTTTACGCCAAGCATCAACCTTGCAGAAGGTATGACGAATGCCGCGGCTTCCTCCTGCAGCCCATTTCTCTCGTGGCTAGAACTCACCTGTAAAGTCGATTGCCTCCCCTTTTGTGGATTTCCGCCCAGTGCTTCCTTGCGCCAAGATTCCAGCTTCCAGAAGACAAGACAAATGCCATGGCTTCTTCCTGCAACCCGTCTCTCTCGTCACTAGATCCCACGTATAGAGTCGACTGACCCGCCTCTTATGATTTTCCACCCGGTACCCCTTGCAGCCCAATGCTGTTTTCACGGATGTAACCAGGTACACGAAAACAAGACGAATGACGTTGTTCCTACAACGACTGGTCTCTTTCGTGGCTAATCCCACATAAAGAATCGAGGATCATTGCTTCCATAAAAAGAGTGAACATGCTCGCCCTATCACATTAATTTGCTTCGTTTTTATTGGGTGTCACAATGTCTGTTTTCTCCGTCTGCCGATCCTCGCCTATGGTTCAAACGAAAGATATAGTGTATAGACTATGAACATCTCAAAAGGCCGACAGGTACAAAATGCAGACAAAAAATTCGGTAACACTTACAACAAAATTAGGAAAACTGTAAATTTTTTCTTAAATTTTAAACCCTGAATACGTGATAACTTTAAAAAACCTAAATACGGCTAAATGCAAGGCTGTGTGCGATGGCTCGCAAGAAATTCTCAGTTGAGCCGTTTGGTTTGTCATGTACTACGTTTCCATGTACTTTCTAAGATCAACGTCCCTTCTTTTCACAGGTGGCGGGGTTCTCTTCTGACGATACCTCAGCCAAAACCTAGTTTCGTTCCATTCGTAATCCCCCTAACCCCCCCTTCCCCTGACCATCAAGTTCCAGAATTTGTAACGAGTGTGGTTGCAAGTTCGAGATTTAAAAAAAAACATACTTTTGGCTAGTTTAACGAAGTTTCGTAAGGTATTATGGTGTCTGCCTTTTGTATCCGTCGGCCTTTTGGGGTGTCTGCCTTGCCTTTCATCTGTCGGCCTTTTGGAAGTGTTGGCCTTTTGTGTGTCGGCCTTTTGGGTGTCGGCCTTTTGACCCAGACCCGTGATCACTACCTTCTAGCCCAGGTCGTTTCATGCAGAATACAAAGCAATTTACGTGGCTTGGTTCTTGGTCCTTTTACTTCTTTCCTAATACATTTGTGTATTTGGTAAACTTATTATTAGTTTATTAGTATTATTAATAATATTATTTTTATTATTATTATTTTCTGATTTTGGTTATTTGTGTACTGGCACGCCGTTTGCATATGGTTACCATTCTAGTCAATTTGTGTATGACGCACGTCAGTCTAAACTGTTGAAACCTTGCTAGTAGTTTTGGGGAGTATTAACTCCTTGCTGCTCCTTGATTCCTTGCTGCTAACTGTACATTAAACAGTACAGAAAACCAAATGGGCTCGAGAAGTGTTAAATAAATATTGATGCAAACCTATTTACGTTGCTTTTTGGACTTTAATGTCAGACTGACTGAGAGGGGAATAGAATTCACGACCTTTGCAACCATATAGGCCGAAGTCCTACTGAAAATCTATACTGACATGGTAAAACGATCCGTCCGTGATGCGCATGGATATTTCCTTTTGGCCGTGTAAATAAGGCTAAAGGCCTCTCCAGACAGAAGTCAATTTCGTGCGAAGCTACGCGTTACTACGTGCGTACAAGGTCAATATTGCTGCAATCGTGTGGTTAGTGTACGTTTACGGACTAATATTGACGTCTTTGATACACCATCTTGCGTAGCCGTGAGCTGCCAGTCTGGTTAGAGCTTTAGTGGTAGGATTTTAGCCAATGGTTTCAAAGGTCGTGGGTTCAATTCCCCACTCAGGCAGTCCAAAAGTCAACGTAAATAGTATATGCATCCGTATTTACCTAATTGTACATTACCGCAATTTTTAGTCTTCTGTACAGCCGTACCGGCTGAGAAGACTATTGCAACGACTTTGCCCGTCCGACCGTCCGTCGCGTTTTTCAACTTCGCAGATACCAGATAGAGACGACCACTGTTTACAACGTTAGATTCAGTGTCAAAAGTTAGTTAAATAACATGGCAAATTAAAACATCGTTACCTCCTTATAGCTAATAGACTTCTTCGACGTAACTTAATTAAATAATAACATTTCATCGTCAAATTGAAATGCTAAGGATTTGTGTTAACGCAGCCATAAAAACAAAAACATTTTAGCATTGTTTAAAAGAGTACTGTCGCATTGTTGCATGAATGAATAGGCTTACGGTCGAACCAAATTCCCCATTAGGCCTATCTGCTACTTACGAAACTAAAACTGCCGTTAAAAAAATTAGGCCTAAAAAATGAAAATTAGGTCTAAAATCACGTTACCATGGCAACGTCAAGTAGCTACGAGTCGCTGCTGGCTTACTCAAAAGTGTTTCTCCTGTCCTTTCCCTACTACCCACGTTGCGCATTACGTTGTAACACTATAACTGTGTGCCCGGAGGCATACCGTATTGCAAAAATGAATGGGCTTACTGTATACAATCCAAATCTCCGTTAGTTGCTACTTACGAAATTAAAGTTTGGAAATTAGGCCTAAACACTGACAATTACGCCTAAAATGTAAAATAAGCTTAAAAGCTAACACATTTTTAACGGGCAATTCTGATGGTTACTGCTTTTAGATTATATAATAGATAGCTGTTTCAATGCGCGATAGAGCTGTGTGCCTCACTATTGGTAGTGGCAGAACTGTACAGAAGACCGGATGCGACTATAGGTAGTCACTGTAGCCGCTTGTTATGCAGTTGCATCCTCGACATTTTCACCACGAAAAGGTCACATTAGCTCTTCATGTCTGATGTAAAAGCCAATATCTCACTTCTACTAGGGATGATGGGTTTGTCAAATACTTGCCCTAACTAAGCAGTGCTGAACATATTTGAACTCCGAACTTTTTTGTGAAAAGACTTGAAACTTTGCTTCTGTTTACCCTGTTTTCAGAATGCCGTACATGCCTACGTTCAGTACAACTAACAAGACATTTCCCTCTTGCAAGTCGTCTAAAGATGCCGTGGAGGCTGATAACATCTACAGGCAAGTTTACTACTCCACCAACATCATCGAGGATTGCGGCTGCATCCGACGATGCGAACAAACCATTTATCAAACACAAGTCGGGATTGAGCATGTAAAAAACCCCATGTACATTCTACTAGCATACTTTTATATCTACAACATGATTGAGGTGGTACGGGAAGAGGAGGTGTACGGCATTATAGCAATGCTTTGTGACATAGGGGGTAACTTGGGGCTCGTCCTTGGGATGTCATTCGTATCTATTGCTGACTCCATTCATTTAATGGCTGGCAAATGCTGCAGAAAGAGAGCTCCCACTGCAAGACAACGACTCTTGGCGAAACAGAGAGCTCAAAGAGAACGCGTAAATCAACTCTTAGATTACTCAAAGTGATTCAAATAGCATTACTTCTTATTTAGAGCTTTGTGTAACTTAGTAAGTTGTTTTACACACATGCATTTTGCACCAGTCACAAAGTCATACATTGTGATTATTTCTGTTGACGCGCTCGGTTAAACCAAACATAGCTGATAAAAGGTGGGATAAATTGCTTAATTAGTTGCAATCTGTGTGCATAGCATCTAAGGCATCTATACCTATCGTCAGTGCACTAAACAACTCTTAAGCGTTCCAAGTCACGATTCTTCTTGTGCCTCTTATCCGCATTATTTCCATTTGCTGTTCCATTACCCAATAGTATGAGTGGTCTACCATGACCTTTAACTTAACAGAGGACTCAAAATGGGCCACACCTAGAAAGGAGAAGGGCACAAAAACCAAAATAAAGTTAAAGTGCTGAACAATGTAAACACGTTACTACGTTTAGGATAATGTGGACTAAAAAATATTCTAAATAATTTAACAGTAGGTAATAAAGAGTATATGTGAAAATAACAACTGACAACAATAATATAAACACAGATTTCGTTGAAATTATGGAACCTATAGATTCACACCACCGAAAAAGTACATCACCAGATTAACTGCATTTTTTTTGTCCTGCCTATTCCTTAGACAGTAATTCACACCACCGAA
>JAHWFP010178908.1:0-17501 GCA_023313725.1 Lithobius niger | reverse complement strand
TGTGTGTACATGTACTAATTTTGTAATAATTACCATGAGATCAAAAATCTAAAAGACTAATGCGGTAAAAATTAAAATTAATTATTCCAATAGATCGCCGAAGCAAAATTATAAGACACCAGCCTAGAAAATTATAAATTGTGATTTTAAAATACGAGAATCATTCCAGTTTGTGACGACACAATTAATGCGTTCATGCTGGCTTGTCTATTAGGCACAACGCCAACTGAAATAGTAGCTACATTTTTCGCTGCGAGGAACGAAGCTACTGACAGTTGACCTTGACTATGATAAATGCGCGGATGCGATCGACGCGTAGCTGTTATAAGGCAGGCGGAAGGTTATGAGGCAAGCGGTATGTTGCTTTAATGGTTTTCCTCCATTGTGTAGCTAAATGTATGTGGGCAAGAGAAGCCCAACTCACGCTATTTTGAATTGTACTTTCCTAGTTTAGTCTCACCTCACTTGGTTAATTATAGTATAATAGTAGACTACCTGTTCCCGGTGTAGCCTAATGACATTTCAGTAAGAAGCCGTGTTGTCACACTGACACATATGTTGTCACATCGATGTTTCTTTTTGTTGGAGCCCAGTATTTTCCGTCAACAGTGGATGTAATATTTCGTTTGTGATTGTTTGTTATTGCACATTCGACAATACCCTTCACATTGCTAATGGGCGAAGAACATGCTCGCCCTTTTTCATTCCCAACGCTTTCAAGCTGCATTTGGATTGGTTGTCACAATGATAGTCTGTGGTCAAACGCAGCATCATGATCGGCTCTACTACTGTGTAAGCAAAATATACATATAGATACCTTAGTACGAAACATGACTTCTTTTCACATCAATACCGTACAATACTGCAGATTAAAAAAAAAACGTTTTGAGGCTTAATTAGTGTATATGTATTGTAGGGGGTTTGTCATTTGGCTGTCATGCACACTTGAACATCTGTAGAACATGAAAGTACCTATGTTGTATCTCTCTCTTTATATTCCACAATATATCACAATATATCTCCCTGGTTCATCTGGGAGAGAACCTGCAGAATTTGCTTTCCTGCTTTAAACTAAGTGATGTAACATCACGATCAATGCTAACAGGCACTTACTTCCTCCCACATCTAAGAAGTGCCGTGAACGTGGGAGGTAACATACGCAGTTTCTACTTATTCCGCCTTAGCTAGAAAAACAAAACGCGTTCCTTACGTCAAGTTTATCTTCACTCTACTGCTTGCTATTGACATATGCTTGGACAATTCACAGCACAAGTGATATTATTCAAACATATGTACTGTATTAGGTACAAACTTACAAAGCGTAATTTTTAAGTAAAAATGGCCACTAGTTCGACAAGAGAGAGCATGGGGTTAGGACTCAATATGAGCGGTGGAACATGCGTTAGAAGGAGTCCCGGAAGGAGAATATTGTCAGCCAGACTACTACAAGCATTTTTATGAACGAATAACGGTCAGCAGGCTGAGAGGCTGAAGAAGAAAAACTCTGTCCTGTCTGAGACAGTGTCGGAAAAAATTGTCCGCAGCCGATCATTCCCACTGATTTAATCTATTGAATTTGCTCTTCCAAAAACGGGGTTTCTAGTTGCCGGTGAAAAAATATCCACTACCTGTAAATTTATTTGCATTCAGTTACTGAGTGCTCGTTACCTTGGAGGAATCAAAACTCTTTGGATCCGCCCAGCTCAGACACTCACCTGCGCATGCGCGGGACCAGCACGCGCAGGCCCACCTATAAATGGAGTTACGGCGAAAGCCAGCCATCACTTTTCCTCCAGCCTCCGTCCGCGACAAATCGTCGCTGTTACCCTCCTTCGCTTTCGTCTTTCACCATGAAGAAGCCTACACTTGAAGATCATCACATATGAATCTCTCGAAAGTCTTTCGTTCTGAAGATCGAACGTGAAAGCCCTTCGTCCATGTGGCCTCTCATCGAAAGCCTTTCACCACGACCACTCGTCGATAACCTGTCACTTTCTTCACCTGATGCTGTCGTCGAAAGTCTTTCATCTTTCACTTTGCTTTCATCGAAAGTCCAAGATGGTGCTGAATCTACTAGCACCCATATTCTCGTCGAAAGTTCTTCAGCATCATTGCCACCCCTACGACTTCTGCTTATCGACCGTCGGTAGCTGCATTCCCCACCTTACTGGAATACTCTGCTCTCTATCGCCGAGTTTCGTCGCTTCCCGTCAACGCACCTTGGAACCGTCTTCTGCCGCTCATCACTTTCATAAAACCTTCGCCGCTCTCACCTCTTTTCGCCACTTTCATCGAAGATGGCGTCACATCACTTGCATCGCTTTTGCCGCTTTCGCTTTCACCTCTTTCGTCACTTTCATCCAAGATGGCGTCACATCACTTGCATCGCTTTCGCCGCTTTCACCTCTTTCGTCACTTTCATCCAAGATGGCGTCACATCACTTGTATCGCTTATGCCGCAGCCTCGTCGTACCGACATGCTTCTCACCTGAATTCTTCCTTTTCTGCACATCAATTCTAAGCTGCTGTCCCTCATTACTCGTCTGAAACAGCCATCCTAACCTTCAATTATATGCCTGCTGTCCCTCACCTCCGCTTTGTGACAACAACTTGACCTTCTATCAACGCCTGCTGTCCCTCATTACGTCTCCAGCAGCCATTTGAACCCATGGTCAACGATCCTGCTGTTCCTCATCTTCGCTGTAACAGCCACTCAACCTTCTATCAACTCGCCTGCTGTCCCTCATTTACGTCTCCAGCAGCCATTTGAACCCACGGTCAACGAGCCTACTGTCCCTCATCTTTGCTGTAACAGCCACTCAACCTTCATCAACGCCTGCTGTCCCTCATTTACATCTCCAACAGCCATTTCAACCCATGGTCAACGAGCCTACTGTCCCTCATCTTCGCTGTAACATCGCTGTAACAGCCACTCAACCTTCTATCAACTCACCTGCTGTCCCTCATTTATGTCTCCAGCAGCCATTTGAACTCATGGTCAACGAGCCTACTGTCCCTCATCTTCGCTGTAACAGCCACTCAACCTTCTATCAACGCCTGCTCTCCCTCATTTACGTCTCCAACAGCCATTTCAACCCATGGTCAACGAGCCTGCTGTCCCTCATCTTCACTGTAACAGCCACTCGACCTTCTGTCAACTCACCTGCTGTCCCTCATTTTCGTCTGTAGCAGCCATTCGAACCCTCTGTCAACGTGCCTGCTGTCCCTCATCTTCAGCTGGAACAGCCATACAAATCCCCCCCCCTCTATTGTAGAGCCTGCTGTCCCTCGTCTTTGTCGATGACAGCCACTCATACCTTCTCTCGACGTGCCTGCTATCCCTCACGTTCGTCTGTGACACCCACTCTAACCTTCAACCAACGTGCTTACTGTCTCTTCCCAACGCACACCTGACGTTTCTTGACATTGCTGCAACTCAATGGCTTTGGCTACGCCATTCAACCTCAACTCGACTTCAATCTAAATGCATCGACATTTCTTAACCCATCATAATCCACGGCTTTTATCGATCCCTCGTTGACACGTTAACTGCTCCAACAACGCAGTTCACTTGTGTGCCACCTCCTTCCTCTAGCGCTCGTTCCCTAGTAGGGCTTATTGCGTCCGCTCGCAACTGTGAAAACATCTTTCTGCACGATGTTTTATGTTCTCCCGTTGTGTTCTACATGTGGAATCTTCCTGCCACCACAGATCCATTACACTGCCTCGTCTCATGTTGTTCAACCTGAAATCCGAACTTCCATGGATTTTTTGCTTACAACACCCACCACTGGCCTTTATCATGTGGTGCTGCACTATAGGCGTCACGCTGGTTCGCGCTCGTGCCCTGCTCCTTAAACCTTTACATGGTCCGCCATCCGCCTGTCACCGTCGCCGCTTGTACAACCCGAAGCTGACACGGTCAGTCAATCGCCATGGGGAGCCCGCTCCCAACTGCTTGAATGTTCTGAAACCTTGCCTCCCATATCGAATGTTACCTTAACATATGAAACGATTCTGACATCGCCCCCCTTCCGGCATTGAATGAACCATTGCCGACGTCACCAACACTTAACGTCCTTGAATTGCAAGTCCGCTTCATTGCACTCACTTTGCTCTGCACCTAGTGGCTAACAAGGCTATCCATGCCCTGGCTTACATCACTACTGCAGTAGCTTACATCCGGAAGTTAGGTGAAGTTCGATCCTGTTCCTCCCAGGTGACCCCCGCCGTTTTGCATCCATGCACTATGCTACTACTTCATGCATCGCAAACTTGACTGCCGCTGACAGCAACTCTTCCTGCCATTTTTCAACTGAATCGACGTCACTTACACCCGTCATCGCCCTTTTAGTCACGAAGTTCATCCACCAAGCCCACGAAAGCGTCACAGGTTCTACACCGACATCAACACTACCATGACTACACATTGATTCGGGTCACTTACAATCGCTGATGTTTCTCAATCCAATCTCCATTGCTGTACATCCATATGCTGAGTCGTGGAAGAACCCAACCGTCTTCACTAAGCTCCTTCTTGACTTGACATGAAGACGGACTACATCGTCTGGTTTTGTGTGACAGCCATATGTGTCATCCACTCCCCTCTGAAGACATTAGCTGACCCCATCTCTAACATCGCTCTGATCCACCACATCTTGACATTGGACCAACACTCCGATTATACCTTTAACCAATGGGTCTCTGGCAACTCTGTTCGACCAGCCAACTTATCAACAGCTTTGCGTCGCAACTCTTTTCTCTGGATTCAATGACGGTCGCCACGCATCTTGGAAATCAACCTACCCCATGTTCATGCCCTTTACTCATCATATTGTCAACCATGTAAGCCCATCTTACCACCAACACTGTTTTCACTGCTCTTCGAGCATACACCCCTTCAGCTTGTAATCCCTCCCGTCTTTTCAACCTGATGCCTGCTACACCACATCCTGTGACTTCTCGTCAATCTTCCTGACAACGCCACCACACTTGCTCACCGCCACTCACGGTCCCTCATTAACCTGGACTCCACCCTGCCCTTTCCAACAGACTTCCATACATTATGTGCTGTTTCCAACCTAAGGGGGTACATTCTGCTGTTAGGCCACTCTCGCTTATTGCCCATCAACATGTTTCCAACGAATTAACCCGCAATTATACACCATCATCGGATCTTGCCACTAATACTCCCTTCAACTCTGGACAACGACATCCCATCATAGTGACGTCACTACGCTGCACTCTCATCATTCAGTCACTTCTCCGCCAACATCCTGAGTAACTGCCGGCACTCCACATCATGAACAATGTGTTCTTTTCACCTTTGAGACCTGGCCAAAGTAATGTTCCCATCGTTTCTTGCTTTCTCGCACCTACTACGAACGCACCCCACCACTCACTCTGATCCATTTGGCCCTTCATCCAACCACAGTTGCTCCAACTCCTCTTCAATCCACTTAGCAACTTTTTCCGCACCTTGCACCCGCTACTTCTACCACATGTGAGAGCTCCATTCCCTGCACATCACATCTGAACCACTTCAAACTCTTCATTCGGCATAGACTTGTGCCCCTTCACCCCCCCTCCCCTGAAGTCCGACCTTTTGCATCATGATATATTGCACTCATCTTGACACTCGCACATGCTCTTACCGGACTTGCCGCATCTTCCCGGGAAACCTTAATCCGGAATAATTTGACTTCAATGAACACTCTCGAAGAATCCTTCTCCCTCCTGCTAAAATTCCTGGAACTGAAATTCCATTACTTTCTCAATTCACTCACCTTTCACTAAACCGCAAGTCGACTCTAACGGTAAAACCTTTTACCTCACACCGCACCCCTCATGGACTAACCTGCCACCCTGAAGACCATGGACTCCGTCCAACGCCTTTCCAACTTACTCAACACACAGTCAACACTAAATGTGTGGTGAATCACTTCAAGCCAACGCAACAACTTAAACTACAGGATTCTTATCCCGATGAAAACCTCCATTTTCAAGGTTCGCCAACAAAACAAGACTCTCTTCTTCATATTCTGGACTTCAAGAAATCCATTCTCACTTCTCCACCCACTCAATCCTCCTAGATGGTATCCAATCAAGGATCGAACACCAAGAAAAGCATCCCCGACATACGATCAAGTTTCTCCCCCCGGGGCCCGCCGCCCCCCGCCCCCTCTACAACTCTGGAGTCTGGAAACTCACCGAACTTATTCACCAACTCGCCTTGGTAATAGAAGTTCCCTGCCCACTCCGACAGCCTTGCGCATTATGTCGGCCGTGAACAGAGTATATTGCGCCTACAACAATTGCCACAACTCTATCACAGGGGACCCAGCTCTCACCCTTGAGGGACCCGCCATGATGGTGCCCGCCACCTATACTGACGAGGTCTACTGTAAATGCAAATAAATTTACAGGTAGTAAATATTTTCTCACCGGCAAGTAGAAAGCCTAATTTTACCTGGGGGGAGGTCAAAATTGGTTTCTATTGCCTAGGGAAAATATACACTACCTGTAAATACCCGCCCAACCTCCCCTCTCGAGTCTCCATCATGGCTGACATATCGTGAGGAAAAGTAGATGGCTGGCTTTCGCCGTAACTCCATTTATAGGAGGGCCTGTGCGTGCTGGTCTCGCGCATGCGCAGGTTGGTGTCTGAGCTGGGCGCATCCAGAGAGTTTTGATTCCTGCAGGGTAACGAGCATTCAGGAACTGAATGCAAATAAATTTACAAGTAGTGTATAATTTTCCCTAGGCAATCGAAACCAATTTTGACCTCCCCCCCCCCAGGTAAAATTGGGCTTTCTTTTAACCCCTAAAATTAGTTTATACTTCGCCTAAAATACTTACCTGTATTTTAATAGCTTTTTATTAAATGGAAATGCTACCTGTCCCAAACATGAAATTCTACACTCTAGGTCCTTGCAAGGGTGTCACCCTGGGGCTCATGACCACTGTTAGGTGGTGCCCCATTCCCGCTCTACCTCACAGTTTGTCTCACCGTAAAACGGTTCGACGCGGGTGGGTTCTAACAGGTAAGTATTTTAGGCTAAGTAAAAACTAATTTTAGGGGTTAAAACCCCGTTTTTAATGCTAGCCTAAAATACTTACCTGTATTTTAATAGCTGACTTTGTCCTACCGTAATCGCTGGCATCGAACCCCGCCTTTGCAAGACCTTATTAGCTCCCATATGAATAATAAACTTAAACACATGAAACCTACCCTAAACAGTACAACACCGGTTGTCCCGGTGATTGTCCCAGAGTAACCAAAAACCCCTTTTACCTTACTTCCTTTGAATCAGTTTACCCGCAGCGATAAACTTGACATCTCTGTGTGTGGCTGTGGTCATCTTACATCAGGCAGTGAAGCCTGTCAGGGCATCCTCTCTCCAGCGTAGGCGCCAGGGCCTTGATCACGATAGGTGATGTGGGCTCTTGGGTTTTAGGTTCTTTGCCCTAAAATCAGGGTGAGGTAGGAAAGACATGTTAGACCAATCACTCTTTGCCCTGAGAAAGTCCTTGCCTCTTGCCAGTGCCGCCAACTCCCGCTGTCTTGCCACGGAGGCCACCGCAAGTAAGAATACCGTCTTTTTTAAAAGATGTTCAAACGATGCTTGATGAAGCGGTTCAAACGGGGCTTCCGCCAGGAATTGAAGCACTACTGTGATGTCCCATTCCTGGCACAGTTTCCTGGTCCTCGGGCGCAGTATTCCAAATGACTGGATGATCCTGGATACTGCTGGACTCTCCACCACCATCTTATTCCCTGTCACTCCCAGCACAGAATTGATAGCCGCCCTGTATCCCTTTATCGTGCTCGGCGTCAGTCCTTGATCAAAGAGGGAGTTGAGGGATTCGCAGTGCCCTGTGGGATGGGGGCTAGTTCAGCCACCTTGTGCTTTCCACCTATCCTCTCCATTTACCTTCATAGATGTTTTTCGAGGAGTCTGTGATACACTCTACCATTACACTCGCGACCCTTTGGACAAACCCTGACTTATTCAGTTCCGATTTCAGAACCTCCAGGCGTGAAGGTGTAAAATCTTGAGGTTTTGGTGTAGCGTCCTTCCCTTGTGCTGAGAGAGTATGTCCGCTCGATCTGGGAGAGGAATTGGTGTCTCCTTCGTTAGGGTCCAGAGCTCCACAAACCACGGAGCCGCCTCCTACCACAGGGCAATCAGAATAAACGTTCCCGATGAATTCCTGATCTTGTTCAGCACCTGATGCCGTAATCTGAACGGTGGGAACAGGTATCCGAAAACATAGTCCCACGACATGCTCAAACAATTCGTTGCCATTGCTCTGCTGTCCGGGTACGGGGACATGAACAGCGGGAGTTGGGCATTTGCTCTTGTAGCAAACACGTCCACCATCGGTGTGCCCTACAGCTTGAGCAGCCTCCATTCCGTAGTGGGGATCAAATTCTTCCTGGACAGCTCGTCTGCTAACACATTGAGGTTCCCTGCGATGTGTCTGGCTTGCAGCGAAATCCCGAACTCGTTGCAAAGTTGGAAAATCTGCCCCATCTCCAGGGACAGGGAGGATGATCGCGTACCTCCCCCCCCCCTCCTCAAGTACGCCACTGCCGACGTGTTGTCTGACAACACTGTCACCGTCGAGCGCTTCAGTTTGTGTGCCCATGTTGACAAGGCCAGCAGCACTGCCCGAAGCTCCAGGACGTTGATATGTAATCTCTGTTTCTCCTCCGTCCAACTCCGGCAGACTGTTCTTCTCCCACGGTCGCCCCCCACCCCTGGGAGGACCCGTCCGTGATAGGAAGCCAATTCGACGCCGTCGTGTGTATTGGCACTCCACTATGCAGGTTGACTCAGTCCGTCCACCACGCAATTGCCTCTACTCGGGCTCTGTCGAGTGACACCCGGTCCTCCCACGACGACCTTAGGACCCATTCCAGTTTTCTGAGCCAGTGGAGTGGGCGCACTCTCCACACTCCCATCGGCACCAGTGTCGCGCATGAGTCCATTTTCCGTATTGTGCTGGACAATTCTCTCGCTGACACTGACCGCCTCCTCAGAAGCTCTGCTGCCGCCTGCGTCACTTGGTCGATTCTCGAGTCCGATGGCCTCGCCGTGAATTCCCGCGTGTCGATCCTCGCCCCCAGAAACTTGAATACTTGATCCAGAGTAGTTCTGGACTTCTTTCCATTCACACCAAGTCCCAGCTGAGCCAGGAACTGAATACACTTCACTGTGTCCCTTTCCAATTCCCTTTGAATCAGGTTGCGAAGCAATCAATCGTCCAGGCACGCGTGGGCGATGATAAGCGCACGATGCAAAGCGGCGAGCTCTGGCTTTATCATCACGGTGAAGACATGGGGAGCCGTGCACAAGCAAAGGGGAAGACTACAAAATGGTAGACCTTCCCTAAGCAAACCAGACGAAACAGATGGTGTACACTGGGGTGCAGGGGGTTGTGGAGGTAGGCGTCCTCCAGATCTATCGAAGTGGTGTATTCGTCCGGTTCAATCGCCTCGCGGATAGAACTCAGCGTTTCCATCTTTAAACGGTCCGTAGCAATGTACCCATTCAGGTGCCGCAGGTTGAAGATAAGTCGCGAGCCCCCGCCCTTCTTGGGTATCACTCGGGCTGGGCTGTAAAATCCCGGGGTGTTCCGTGGCGACTCCTGCAGTGCCCCTTTCGCAATGAGTTTCTTCACTTCTGCGACGAACTTTGGTGGCTCATCCCTGTTCCTTAGCCAGTGTGGTGGTCTGTTTGATAGCGGTGGTGCCAAAGTAAAGCTTGGGATATAGCCTCCGGCTACCACCGCCAGCACGAACTTGTCGTTTGTAATCTCTATCCATGTCCCGACTTGGCACCTGACTCTTCCCCTTACCTGATGATGCAGGGTGGGAGTTGGTCGCGCCAGAATCCTGTCAATGCTTAGAGTTTGGTGCACGTCGGCCACCACCCCTGTTGCGTGTGAAGGTACCCTTTCCAATTGTACCATGGCCCTCGTAGGGTTTCCCGCCTGTTGCTGATTCTGCTGGAACGTGCTTTTGGTGCTTTTGGTGGAACGTTACCCCCTTGTCGGGGAAAATCTCGAAACGGCAGATTCTGCGAATTCTGTCCTCTTCCTCCATTAGCACTCCGTTGCCGCTGAGGCGCTCCATGTGGCTTCACTTTATCTCTCAACTCCGGCACCATAGTCAACAACTGGCCATTGAACAACCAGCTTGATTTATGAACGAGAAGCAGTCGTAAGTTCTTTACCGTGTCCTTGCACACCCCTCCTTGGGCCCCTTCGAGGTAGGCATCATGTCTGTGAAGCCCAGAATTGAAGAGGGCCCACGAGCCCCAGTTAAGGGCATCCGTATGAAACTCACTGGCTTTGCGCAAGAGTTTCACGGCATTGTCTACTTCTTTGACATCCCTTTCCTCCGGTGCAGCTGCCAAAAAATCCTTCAACCTAGCTGTTGCAGCTGAATAGGCCATATCCGCCATGGAATTCGCGTATAAGCTGGCCCGCAGAACTTTCTCTTCCTCTTCGTATTGAGAGGTAGCAATCCTCATCCGTGGGGGGTCTTTGCAACGATGACTCCATGTCCATTTTAACCTCCACCGCAACATATTCGGTCTCCTCATACGTCTTGTACCTCGTAACCCTCGGTGCGTTTGCATTGCCGACCGAGAAAAAGAAAGAACCTTTCGTCAAGTCTGGGTGTGGTAGAGGAGCCACTGCCAAGAGCACCTTCCCTTTATCACGTAGTATACCCCCGTTCACCAGCATTTGTCTGTGACGTACCTGTGATTGTGGTAGGTTACATGGTAGTTTTACAACTCTATCAATGTTAGCGAAAGACGTGGCCAGTGGCTCACCATCGGTCGGTTCGTGCACTTTCACTCTACTGCAAAACACACTTGGAAGTGAGCCGTAGATTTCATCCACGACCCACTTCCATTCAATGGCTTCTTGTGTGCCTTCCACTGCTTCTTGCTGTTCCTCCCCGGAACCCTCCTGTTGTTGGTGCACCGGTGGAGGGGGCAATGGGGTTTGGCCCAATCCCCCCACCTGACTGATTCACTTGTAAACTGTCCTGTGACGTGTCCACCGGTGCACTGTGTCCGCTCGACATCTGTGGGCCGATCCCCACTCCTCCTTTTCTGGGTGGTCCGTCCACACCCGAAACCTTGATATGTTGCACTGTTCCTACCAACGTTTCTCTAGATCGGGCTGGGGGGGGGGGATGCATTGACCAACCCGGAGGCACATTAACCTGCCCCTCTTGTCCGTACCCCGGACGGCATTGCCAGCCCTCATATCCTTGCCATGCCCACTGTCCCCCGTAGGTGGACCGCTGACTCTCCCAGGAGTTTGGTAGTCTCCAAGACACTGTCCGCCGAGGCATCTGGTGCTGTCCGCTAGTGTCCGCCCCGAGTCCGGTCCACTGCCGGTCCGCACTGGGGTGTCCGCGGCCCCAATTGTCCGCACCCGACCGCAGACTGTCCGTTCCCCGCTCGGTGGGTTGTCCGCAAAGGGAGCCCTTGTGGGTCCGAACTCGTGCTAATATTACCACCTAAATTCATTCTCCTACGTTTAGGTGACGAATCGTCAATATCATCATCTCTCACTGACCTGCCCGTTCAATCGTCCGGTGATCCTGGTGGCGTGTGCGACTCCTGTCCTTTGGCCGGTCTGCCCGCGTCCGCCGGTGTCCAGACCGACAAGGCCGGTCTCAAATTAAACGGTAATTTCGATGCGTCTTTAGGGCCAAAATATTGTTCGAAAGTCTTAAGCATTTCTTGCGTAGCTTTCAGCGCACGTTGCATTTCGGCTGCTATAAATGCTTCTTGCCTGCTTGCTTCAAGTTTCTCCAAGGCACTTTCCACCACATTAGCCACGATGGTGGCTAGATCCATTTCCTGTCCGCCGTTGTCTGCCATGTCTGCCGGACCGCGGGAGAACAAAGGAGGCGTCCCCTCCTAGTGGCACTTGATCGTTTAATGAAACGACAGATTCATCACCCGATTCCAAATAAATGTCTAGATCGAGTGCCGCCGAAGAATTACCTTAAAGAGCTACAAGTTCTTTAGCTTTTTTGCGCAAAAGGGCCCTACGACCTGAATCGGCCCATGTGGCCAAAATGGCCTTCACAGTCTTTGTGTCCAGCATTGCACACATTTCTGCACACTTACAATTTTGAAAGTCACAGAATCTACACCTTCTGCAAAGTTCGTGTGGATCCTTTGGATTCAAACTTCTGCCACACTTTTGGCCACTTTTTCCTCTACACGATGACTTTTGTGGTTTTTTTTATTTAGCACAATCCATGTTTAGCTGTAGCAGATGTGACTGGATCCAGTCACGTCTCAAAACAAACTGAGGTAGAGCGGGAATGGGGCATCACCTAGCGGTGGTCATGAGCCCCAGGGGAACGCCCTTGCAAGGACCTAGAGTGTAGAATTTCATGTTTGGGACAGGTAGCATTTCCATTTAATGAAAGCTATTAAAATACAGGTAAGTATTTTAGGCTAGCAGTAAAAATGGATAAAATCTCGTCGAGACTATTAAAAGGGTGGACGTATTGGATTACCAAAATCAGTGAAAAATTGACGAAATGGTGGAAGTTTTGCAAATTTGTACGTATCGGCTTCCCACTGTCAGTGACAGTTCGTCGCATGTCGTGCTGAATGTGGTACAGGGCTGAGAGGGAGGGTGTTGTTTTGACAGGCGTATTTGTGGGCTGCGGTCTGTCCTGTAGTTTCTTACGAGTAATCATCAAACTTCTGAATATGAAATCATGCAGGATTGCAACTGATGACAATTACGTAAGCAGATTGGTGTTCTGCCTGGGAAATATATCCATTAGAGTTCAACAGCACTAATAGCGATAAGTCCATCAGATGATTAGCTTGAAGCCGTCTCCCTACACAGGTGTGCATTTGATCTCCATCTCTTTTATATTAGCCAGGAAAAATGCTACTGGCTTACAGTCCAGCCAGTGCAGCACTTGATCATTTCAGCCAATTAGCTGTGAGCGGGGGTTTCAGTGTTTTTGGATCCGCCTGAAACTTCAAGTTTGAGAATCTATGAAATGGCAGATCCTGTGGCACAGTCATGTAGTACAGATTTTGGAGTCCTCACCGCGGCGTGAAGGTGCAATTTTGCCCTGTGCAAAAGTATCAGTTATTTAGGCTCTTTTTCAGGACTTTTTTTCTTATCGTTTTTGCTAAATAACTAACGAATAACCCAACTTTGCTTCTTTAGAATAGTAGCTCCACTCAAATGTGTATTTGAACATCAAAATCGGTCATTTTTGTGTGAAATTATCCCACAAAAAAAGATAGTAAAAACTGCAGGGTAAATCATTCTGCAGAAGAACCAGCCATACTGCGATGTACTGTTGCTTGTTGCTGCGATTCTGCTGTAGGGAACACGGTTAATTCTGAGAAGGGGCGTAGGGGTCAGAGAAGTCGACCAGCTAACTCACATTTGGACTACGAACTTTCTGCCCTCAAAAAAAAAACTGCCAACAGTTAACCACTAACTCCTTACTTGTTAACTAACACCTCTCTTTTTACAATAAAATATTTGGCACTACTGTCTGTAGTTTAGTTTACCACCATACAGCAAGAACCATTGGATTTTCAGGTGCGGAAGAAATAAAACTTGTGTTTGGTGTAAAGGAAGTTCCTGTAAGCCAGTGGGATCATAATAAACCGTGAAAGTGCAATCGGAACAAACGTGATAGTGGTACACATGACTGAAAGAGGGTATGTAAATGGATAGTGTTGGAAAATACCGGTATTAGTTTCAACTTGTTTCAATGCTTTTCTGTGCCGTTAAATTCACTGTTGGAGACTTAAGAAGGCAATTGGGACTCATTATTAATTTGAGATGTTAGTGTGTATCTAAACTACAGTACATTTAAGGCAGCTAATTACCCAATACTTTCCCCACCACCATACCTGCTAATATGATGCTTAAACCCTTCTTTGACCATAGTGCCCCTATAGCAGCGGCCTCTGGGGCTGCAACGAAGTTACACTATAGCCATCAGTTATATTTGGTAGATTTTGATATTGTTTATAGGGATTTGTTGCTATAAACGTCTAATTGTTTCAATTTTTATTTCTTTTTAGAGCTGTGAAACTCTCTTACTCTGTTTACGAATCTACAAAACCGGTATCTGGCAATGGGAATTGTCCGCTTCTGATTCTCCATGGGTTGTACGGCTCTAAAGGAAACTGGCATTCACTGGCCAAAGCAATATTAGCCAGAACAGGAAGGAAGGCAAGTTTTAACATCAATATTAAATATCCTAAACCAGGCCTCGATTTGGTTATCATTCGTGTGTTGAGCGCAAAACGTTGCTGTCACTGACACCTTACCCATGTAGGTGCAAATTATTTGCCTAGGTGTACAAAGTATTAAAACTGAGAATATAAAGTAATTTTTGTTTGTAGCCTACAACTTTATTGGTTAACTTGTCATGGAACATTTGCAAAGAAATGTATTTTCTAAATTGTCATTGTTACACTGCTCCTTCTGAAGAGGGCTAGTTTGTTCGTGGAAAAGACATATTATAAAAGGAAGGCACATGGGCGCTTGCAGTCAGTTTCGATAAATATAGCTTTCCTAAACTGGTATATTTTAGTAATAACATAATGATATACTACAACACGTACGGATTAGATGTATCACATAATAGTGTGATTGGCAGTTGGTATAGTTGTAGGAACATAATTTAGTAGGTGCTTGCCTAATTCATGGCCAAAGTAAGGAACTGTTTCGTTTTCTTTCATAAGTACCGACATGGACATCTAACAATACCTGCTATCACTTAAAATCATATGCGCTGCTTGTTACAATTAAGTAAACGCATCACCTTTATTGCATCATGATGTGGGTTTAACTGCAATGCAGCTCCAAGTTACCAACACTACAAACGAGTGGTCCGGTCAACATGTTTGCTTTGAATACTGAATGGACGTGAAATGCTTTATGTTGCACGTACTAATTGACAGTAATGCACACAAAATGAAATTTTCTGGTTATAATATTTTTTTCTTGATACCCGTTGCACTCCTCGGGCTTTAGGGACTCGTATTGAGCCGTTACATCTCTTGACTTCGAGACATGTTTTGAACAGCAGATAAAACTGATGATGCAAAGATCTGAAGAATAACAAACTAATAGTTCTGCGGATTCTTAAGTGATGAATAACTATTCAGAGAAATTAACTAATTCCATCCTTTCATTTGTCAAATGTAGGTAATAACAGCCGATTTGAGAAATCATGGTGCGAGCCCACATCACGACAAGTTTAATTTTGAAGTGATGAAAGATGATGTCATAGCGTTACTGGATGAATTGCTCATTCCCAAGGCTGTTCTTGTTGGCCATAGTCTCGGTGGTCGGGTTGTGATGTCTGTAGCACTTGCAGAAGTAAGTAACTTGTAGGGATAGACTAACGGGACCCGTATCGGGGTTTGTATACAATGGTGATAACGGTTTGCTATCATATTCAGCTGGAGTCTTATTAAGGCACTTCTTTACAGTAACAAAATTTCCTCTTTGCAGTTTTGATAGGCCACTACACCATTTTTAAAATTGTAATCTATTAAAGGCATGCTCTTTATTTCTTCTTCGTAGATTCCTCTTTTATAAAGTGTGCATAGCTTACTTTGAAAATTTAAGTCCATCTTTACGTCTTATATGCCTTTATACGCCTTTATACGTCTTATACGTCTTATTGCTTAGTTTCAATGGAAAAGATATTATTCATCCCAATATCTTCACAAATTTTCGACAGTCTGGTTTATCTTGCGCGAAATATACATTACCAGCTGTTTTCCCCCTAGAGATTAAACAACCAATCACTGGCTGGCTCGCTAACCCCAGAGTGTGCATTGCACGCTCCCCTCCATAATACAAGTATACCAATCCAAATCACCTTTTATTCTCTAGTGCTCTTTCCGAGTGCGTCGTAATTCATTCTCTCCCCATACAACCATCATGTAACGAAAGACGGTGAAAGACCTCTTGACCTACTCTTCGTGGTTCCGCGATGTGAGACTGTCTCTCTCGCCGTCGATCTGACGTCCTTCTCGACATGATCGTCTCACCGATCGTCCGCCTGCCTTCCTCGTTCACTATGTCTCTCTTGACTGGGAGCTAAAGACTGGCGTCGCCATCTGCGTGGCTGTTGCTGTCGCTCCGTGACGCCCCTACTCCTCTTTCGTCTCCGTGGTGGAACCTTCTTTCTCGCCGAATACCCAATGACCTTCTTGGCATGCTCTTTGAATGCGATGCGGGGCTGTAATCTCCGATACTAGCAGGGCCAGTACACCATCATTCCCACAGCAACTTATTATATTCATCTCTCAGCAGAAACTGGATGCTTGGGATTGAAGGTCCGCGGGTATTCATCAACACAGCCTTCTCTTGGCTGTGGTGTTGTATAGCCAGGCATTTTAGGCTTCTCAGATGAACGTCACTGTTGAGTTGGACTTGAGGAGTGTCACGGTGCTTTCCCAGTTAATTCGGTGCCAAGTTTCCTTGTGGTGGACTGCAATGCCATTCTTTTCAACTTCATTCCTTTTGTCTTCCATGTGCTGCTTGACCCTCTGCGTAAACCGTTTCTTGTTTCTCTAACATGAGCAGTATCACAGTCCCTAAACGAAACTCTGTAAACGCCTTCATGTTTTACCCTTTATTTATCGTCATAGTTTTGGGTGAACAGCAAGAGTTGTGAGAAGCATGTTGTTTGTTTTTGTGGCTCAAGTTGCTGACACACTTGTATGAAAATGTGTGATACCACAAACTGCACTACGGTAAATAGTTTACCCAATTTTGTAGACTTTAAATTTTTTTTAAATGCCAGAGAAATAACCTCATTAACTTTTATCATACACGGCTGAGCCGTGTATATATATGATTGAAGTCGTCTCTCCAGTAGAACTAAAACTATTAATTTCTCCGTTTTTGTTCAATATATTTTGACCAAACTTGGCCAGATAGTAGATAGCATTTTTTCCCAACTTTACACCAACTTTTATGCAATTCCGTGCAAGAGTAAACGTAGGGAGCCACACTTAAATTTGAAAACCGTTTGCTTGTTGTTGTTGTTCTTGGCTGACACGGTTTCTGAAACAAACTACTGCACCTACCTAAAATTTGAATCATGATCTGAGCCAGAAATTTTCCTGGGCTTCAACCTTACAGGGACCACTTTTTCGATTGGTCGATCCATTCCGGAGTTAAGAGACCCTAAACGATCATTTTGATTGTTTTACATTGTTTTAACCATTGTATTTAGGGAACAATGCCACTCAGCAAACTCCAGATTCATTCTTCGTGCACGTGTTATGTCTTTGCTAAAAAGTTGATTGTTGAACGGTAAAATGAAAGAATCGGTGTTTCAGCTAAACGCATATATTTTTAAACCAAAATAAGCTGCGTTGTTAATTTCGAAATTGCCAGCTAAAAACGATAGAATTGCTTATTTATTTCGCAGATGCAGGCTTTCA
>JAHWFP010178906.1:0-15031 GCA_023313725.1 Lithobius niger | reverse complement strand
ATTAAAAGCGAAATTTAATTATCTTTCGTTTGGTCCTACTCCCATCTCTGTAGGTGCTTTGGTTCCAGAGGAGTAGAGGTACAAACACGCACGCACATCGTATGATTTTAATTATGTAGATTTAACCAATTCTTGCGTTGAACTACAGTTTCACAGTAGTGTATCTCACTTCTAAATTACTGAGTCAGTTCCTAAAACACTGAGTGTGACGTCACTTTCGATGGGTGCAAGCAGCAGCATAATCGGGTCGGACCGACTGTCTTTCTGCTTTTCGTCGCGCCACGCAAACCATACAGAAGTCCATTTAACACATTTCTAGTAAATAACGAACATTATTTTAAGGTAACGGTGAGCACCAGTACGATTTATTACTACGTCAAACGATCGTTTAACACATTTTTAATCAGAATAGAAAACGCCGTAGCGTATAGTATAGAGTACAATACCGTCAAGACGCACGTAACCTTGGTTCTTTTTCTGGTTGAAATTCATGAAATTAAACCTCCGGAGTCTTTGTTTTGTCGTCGAGTGGACAAAGCGGTAGGTAGTATGAAGCCATTGTTGTTAAACTTTACTAATTTGGTGTCAATGCAATGTTTTAAGTTTAAAATCTGCATATCGCGCGTTACGAGTACCTTTCACAGTTCAATCCGCATGCTTGAGCAGATCATTTTTGGGGTGTTGGCCGCGCGACTGGTGGCAGAATTGGCGGCTAACTGGACGACGCGTCGAATTTCTAACGTGAAGCCTCTTACATACAGGAAGCTATGGTCGTTGCGGGAACAAAACTGCTTTATCAATCGAGGCTTAGGTAAAAATAATACCATTCCTACGAACCAATGAATGCATTTGTCGGCAATTTGCACGCTTTTGTCATTTGTGCAAAGCGGAATTATGAATTTAAGTTAGAAATCGCTGCAGTACAACTAGACAGTATTATGAAAGTTGGAAGTTTTAATTTATAGTTAAAGGGCAATTACATCCATTTTGACATGCATGTTTGACGTTAAAGGGTTTAACGAGCGTTAACCACTCCTGGTCATCTGCCCGAAGCCCTAAGGCACTATGTCTGCAACAGCCAGGCCACTAACACAATAACTAAACACAAGAATTGCGGTAATAATACGTTACGTACGTCCGATACAACAATATAATTACTGCATCACCAAAACACGAGACGGGGACCGCCATTGTTTTGCTGGAACGCGCAGAAATTAATGCCGACAGATGGTAGACATCGATTTCGACTCGCAGCCGAATGAGATAGCTCTAATGGGTGTGAGAGCTCAAGCGTCCGATGGCCTTAGCTGGCCACTACAACTGTCGAACGCTGAAGTTCCGGGTTTCATGAAAGTTTTTTGTATGCAGAAAAGAGTTGCTGTTTGTCCCAATGAGCCACCATAGTAACAACACGCGTTTCTTCCCATTTGCCATCCAAAATCGTGACCTCATGATATGATGCTTGCCGATTTTTACTTTCCCTACGAATATGCTCCTCCCGTAATGAAGTAACTATACTGCTCTAAGCTTGCACAACGCCATTTCTTTTAAAGAAACTTACAAGCCACTCACCTCCTTATTTATCGAGTTAAAAGTTTGGTACGACCTCGTGCTCCTGGGATTAAGCTATGAAGGCTAAAGATATCACGAAAAATTCTTTATATTTTCTGTTGGTGACAATCAGCCTTTAAGTGGCGTTGCGAGAATACACAAGTTTGAGAATGACAGAAAAACAACTGCGCCAAGTGGGGTTCAAACCCAGGACATCACGCTTGCTGGACTGGGTGCTTTAAGTATTTTCACGATTCTAGCGAGGTTGAATGTCCTGGCCTGTTTGTTTCTCAGAAACGAAGCCGGCAGCTTCTGTCCCAGATGACCTTGTGAGGGGGGCGGGATATGAAGCAATAGTTACAACACGGACACTGCCACGTGAATGTATATAGCATTTATTCGCTGGTTTTGGCGAGTGCAAGTTGCCAGACTGGCATTTTTATCCAATTTATTAATTTCAAAAGAAGGGGCAAAAAAAAAAAACCCCTGACATTTGTCGTCTGCACCAGTCGTTCAATGTATGCAGTGCACAGGAGCGTATGAATACACGCACGTCGGTAAGACGTGGGAGTGTCCTGCTGCAACTCTCGCGTCTTCCTATCCCATCAATTGTCTCAAGGCCGTATGGGATAGAAGTTGCCGGGTTCGTTTTCCGACTCCAGGCCAGTCGATTCAACATCGCCACAATCAGGTCAGACTGGGTTAGTTTTTTGCATCTGCCCGACAACCAAAAAAGGGCACCGGCCAAGGAGAAGGACCTCGGTCCTTTTAAAAATGTGGAAATTGCATGAAACAATAAGTTTTTTTTTTGGGGGGGGGGGGGGGGGGGGAGGAGGGAATTGAAGCTATCGACGCTGATATGGTGACCTTTATTTTGCAAGATAAATGTACTTTATTGGACAAATCCATTTCAAATTTCATTGCAAATGGGCAAACCCTTATTATGGGTGTAATTGTATGGAACGGAAGAAGGGAAAACACCGTACCCGACAATTTGCAAATGAATACATATAAAGTGTATATCTTACAAAATGGGGCTTCCGTATCAGTATGGAACATTCAACCTGTAGCATTCTGCATTATTACCTTAACTTGAAGAAAAGAACCCAAGCAACATAATTTCGGAAAATGATAGGTTTTTTTTTTGGTTCATCATTACGCTAAAAAAAACAACGCTGTACTAATGCGTTAGAAGGGCAAAATTAGTCAAGGAAGCGATAGTTTCGGCTTGGACGAATGTTTCGTCATCGTGTTGCAAATGTATCTATTCCATGTGATGTGTATTACAATATTAACGTTTTAGTTACGTCCTTTCCATTGTATTCCCCCCCCCCCCCCTTTTGAAACAATAGGAGGAGAAAAAAAAAAAAGGGAAATTTAAAAAAATACGTTAATAATTAAAAAAAGAAAAGAAGCGTAGGGCACCAGGGCACCTAATCTCTAGGGCGCATCTGCCATTGGCACACGGGCCAGTCCGACCCTGGCCACAATATTACTTTCCTAAAGCATCGCTAAGGCCGCTCACTTGCAGAAAGCAACTGGTCACGGAAAAGCAGCTACAACTCCATCCAGCTGCTCCATCGTGATTTGGACAAACTTCATTTGCCGCGTCACGTGACCGTCACGAGCGACGTGGCAAATGACGTCCTTCCAATCAAAAGCAGTTGTGCTTCCGTCACCACAATCGCTTTCTTATGGTGAGCGGCGTTAGTGGCGTTAGTGGCGTTAAAGCGGCACTATCACCGATTGAAATTTGTGCAGAATCTGGCAACGTCTATCGCTATCGAGTACTATCTAGCACAAGGGCGGATTCAAGGGAGGGATCGAGGGGGCTGCGGCCCCCTCCAAGGCAAATAAACTCGGAAAAACTCGGACGAAATTGTTGAAAAAACGCAGTTAAATTACGACAAAAACGTACGGAAAGTTACAAGAATGGTTCTGCGGCCCTCTCCAAGGCTTTGTTCTGGATCCGCCCTTGATCTAGCACTTGCTTGCATCAATCGAAGGAATGCACAACGCCGCTTCTTTTAACGAAACAAACAAGCCACGAGCCTCCTTAATTAATGAGTGAAAACTTGGTACGTCCTGCCGCTAGACGGCACAACGGTATTTTCGTACGATTTTCAATCGGTGATAGCGCCACTTCAACTTCCCGGCACGTGCGTGAAACGACTTTGAGCCAGGAGGTGAGACACCGCAATTTCTACTCCAGTTGGCCTTGGCTAGAAGATGCGAAACTCCTAATTTGCGTTAAGCTCGTTTCAAAAGGAGTTTGCTTGGACCAATCCGAGCACAACCGACATTTCTCATATACGTTATTTGGCCAACCACTTGCTCGAAAACTGACCGGACGGGGAAGGCATCCCAGAACGAAAGATGTAACATGGCGTAGGTTAACAAGGATACTTCGTTGAGCCCTACCAACCCTCTTTTATGCTATTCCTGATAGTAAGTGATTAAATAAAGCCATTAAATACCCGTGAATTAAAAAAAAATCATGACGTTCCTTCCCCCAGGTGGGGACCGATATGAAGTGAAAACAAGGGGCAAAACACTAAAACTAAATCTGCCATCCTCAATATTGAAGAACGATCAAAAAATGGAAAAGAGAGTACAGCGCATTAAAATCCAGAATTAACGACGTTTCAAAGCAATCCCCACTTCGTTATCAAGCAATAAAAGATACGGCTAAGAAGTCAAAGTCAAGTTTATTTATTTATTTATTTATTTCTTTATTTACTTATTTCAAAATTGATTTTACAGGCAATTACAAAATCAAAGCACAAAAAGACAAAACCAGACAAAAATCAGGGAGAATGGCAGGGGTGAAGCAGTTTTGTATAGACCATTTCCAACTGTAGAAAATGGTGAACGGACTCAAGTTGTTTTCGTCACAAAAATTGGGAAGCGAATAGTGCCACACACGCTTCCGGTATTCAGTTCGAGCTGTAGGCAGACCAAAAATAACATTTTTTTCTAGTACAAACAGAGGGCACGTGGAGGCAAAATGTTTGCTACAGTTCGCAACATTGAATTCTGTTGTGAATTAGTTTGTGCATGAAGTTCAAACCAAGGCATAAACGAAATTGTTTTAATGTAGGAATTTGGAATTCCTTGCAGAGTTCTTCATACGTAAAGTTATTCCGATTTAATGAGCATTTATAGTATATAGCACAGAACTCGAATTAGATTTCTTTGTACCCTCTCAATCTCATCTATCGAATAATGCTGTGATGGGTTCCAGATAATAGAACCATAACATAGAATACTTATGACAACTCCATTGTAAATAGTAACAATGTTCTTCGCATCGTTAACGGGAAAAAAAAGAGATCTCTTCAAGAAACCGAGCATCTTGAATGCTTTCTTGACAGTGCTGGTTATAAGTTAAACCAATTATCTACATAATAAATCTGGATCCTGGCTGAGCTGATAAAAGGAAAGTTAAAGGAAAACCGGAAGGACAACAATCACTTTAATCTTTTCTCATTGTTTTCGTGCACGTGTAATGTCTTTGCTACGGTGCCTAACAATTCCTGGTGCACGTGCTAAGGATTGAAAACTATCATCCAAACCGTTGATTGTTACTTGGGTAGGTGACCGCCTGGCACTCTGGCTGTTGCAGACATAGGGCCTTAGGGCTTCGGGCAGATGACCAGCAGTGGTTAACGCTCGTTAAATCCTTTGAACCCTTTGTTGAAAGAATCCATGTTTCAGCTAAATGCGTATAGTTTTAAATCAAACTAAGCTACGTTGTTAATTTCGAGGCCAACACGCCTCGAAATTGGCAGCTGGAAACGATGCAATGGTTTATTTAATTCGTAGATGAAGGCTTTCAGAGCTGAGCTGAATTGTTTCAAAGTGGACAACAACAATCACTGCTGAGAACGAGGCTGATCATTGCTATCTTGCAAAGTAGTCGTTTACAATAAAAGCTCTGTTGAGTAAAAACAAAACAATAATGAGCCATTGTTAGGCCGCCATAGGCCGGCGATTTACTTCTTTCCTCTCCCAGAAAAGGAAAATGCCAAAGCAGCCGTGCTAAAGGTTTCAACTTTTGTTCTACGAAAGCTTATTTATTGACTTCCCACAGAAAAAATTGTTTCATGCAAACATGATGGTTCAGCACTCACATTCTTTAAACGGTGCATCCAGTGATTTCAGCCACTGAATGCGCAGATTCAGTGACTGAGGCCAACAAAAATCACCGTTTGTCAGCCAGTGTGCGCAAAAATTGGATTGAAGAAATTTTAATCCGTGAAAGCGTTTCTTGGCCAGTGTGTGCGAAAATGGGAGTGGGAGTGGGGAGTTGGGAGTGGGGAGTGGGAGTGAGGGGGTTGGGAGCGGGTAGTGGGAGTGAGGAGGTGGGGAGTGGGAGTGGGGCCGGGAGGGGGTGGAGTGGGTCTGTAAACTTAATTTATGACCGGCCCCGTGCGTAGCACGGGCTTCCTCTAGTAATCCATAAAGACTTAAAAGCAAAAAGCACAGGAATAAAAATATAGATGAGTGGACCTAGGGCAGGTTAGAAACTGCTAGTAGGGAACCTCACCTCTTGCGGCTACTACAAGTGAGAATTCAACAGGCACGGAATAATGTTTGCGTGCCGTGCCGTCCCATGCCGCGCGCAAGCGAGCCATGACAGCCGCTACGCAACGTCCGGCCAGCCCAGAATGGCTCGTGTTGGCGCTGCTCGGCACGCTTTAATTATTCCGTCTGAAATCCGAACGCGCGCCATGCCGAGCTGCTGGAAATGCTAACAAAGCTTCGTTGTAGTTAAAAATTTCCCGCCACCTGTTGTTGCCAAAACAAAGAGGCCGACAACGGCCGCTTGTAATTAAACCGTCTGAAATCAAGACGCATTGGCCCTTCAGAATCTGCTAAAGGGGGTTGGCCGCTTCCCAGCCCGAGTGAAATTCCGTGTGAAATCACTACTGGTTTCCTACTAGCAGTATGTCCACTGTTATTTATTTTTACTCTTGTGCTTTTCAATTTTTACGTTTTCATGGATTTCAAAGTGTTTAACTTGGCTTTGGCTTCTCAGTCCTGTCTTTTATTGCTTGATAACGATGTGGGGATTGCTTCGAAACGTCGCAAATTGTGTATTTTGTGTTCACTCTACTGCTTTTCCATTTTTACTTGTTTTACCTCTTTGTTCTTATGCTATTTCATTACAACTGAAGAAAGTACAAGTTCAAATCCCTTCAGTTCAAAGTGTAAAATGAAAAGTGTAAAAGTTCAAGCCCCTGCATACATAAGTATCCACCCAAAACCAAAACTGGTGTAAGAGAATCCGCCAACTTTCAAAAAGGGGTCGGCCTTTGAAATTAAAAGTAGTGATATCATTCAACCAGGGAAAGGCCGCCAAGGTTGCGGTAGCAATCTTCATGTTTTCATTTGACGTTTAAAGTATTATTCGGTGGGATTAACTTGGCTAATAGGATTGACTTTGGCGGCCTTTTCCTCGATGAATGATATCACTACTTTCAAAGGCAGGAGTTTTTGGAAACTTGGTGGCTTCTCTTATACCAGTTTTTTTTTGGTTTTGAGGGTAGGGGGGGGGGATATCACCACTTTCATAGGACTGAATGTACACAAGGTCATACGGTTTTATAGTCACCTCTACCTTTTGTTCTGGAGGAATTTTATGTCCAAACATTTTTTCATATTTTCACATTTGCCAATACCCAATTAGCCGTAACATCAGCAAAATTGGACACCGTTTGGTTTACTGTATGTGCATGCATCACATGCTTAAGTTTGTGTTCAATCCCAGTGTTGAGCACAAACGCAGATTGAGTGAGCGAAGCGAAGCCAGAACAATTCGATAAATGAGTAGGCTGTCACCAAAGACCAACTCACTCCAGGAACTTAGATCGAATTTTTCTTTTAGTTTTTAGTCTTCAGTTCAACGAAAGTTAAGAAGACTAACGCAACTGCTTTGTCCGTCCGTCGGCTTTTCCAACTCCGGCAAGGTACCAGACAGTGACAAACGATTTTCATAATTAGATTCAGCGTCCAAAAGAAATAATAAAAAAAAAACCCGGTACTATGAAGCGGAAGTGGCCGATAAGAGAGCCCATCATCTCTGGAACGGTACCAGATAACGACAAACTGTTTTCATCGTTACATTCAGCGTCTAAAAATTCATTAAAATGAATTTTTAAAAAATACCGGAAGTATGAAGCGTAAAGACCGGAAGTGTGAAGCGGAAGTGGCCCACAAGTGTCCTCAAGTGGCCGACAAGTGAGTCCATGATCTATGAAAGGGAACCATATAGAGACAAACGGTATTCACCATTCACCATTAGCTTCAACGTCCAAAAATGCGTTTAAATGAATAAAAAAAAAAAGACCGGAAGCATGAAGCGGAAATGGCCCACAAGTGTCCGGAAGTAGTCGACAAGTGAGCCCATCAAGTATGGAGCGGTCCAGATAGTGACAAATGGTTTTCACCATTAGATTCAACGTCGAAAAATTAATAAAAAAAAAAATGACCGGAAGTATGAAGCGGAAGTATCCCACAAATGTCCGGAAGTGGCCGAGAAATGACCCCATCAAGTACGGAACGGCACCAGACAGAGACAAACGGTTTTCACCATCACATTCAGCGTCCAAAAATTAGTTAAAAGGAATAAAAAAAAGAACCGGAAGTTCGAAGCGGAAGTGGCCGACTAGTGAACCCATCAACTCCATTGCGGTACTCGATAGAGACAAACTGTTTTCGCCATTAGATTCAGTGTCCAAAACTTGGTTAAAAGGAATTAAAAAACCGGAAGTATGAAACGGAAGTGGCCGGAAGTGGCCACTAGTGAGCCGATCAACTACGGAAAGGTACCAGATAGAGACAAACGGTTTTCACCATTAGATTCTGCGTCCAAAAGTTAGTTGAAATGAATTTAAAAAAAAAACCGGAAGTAGGAAGCGGAAGTGGTCCAAAAGTGGTGGAAGTGTACAGACGACCGCTAACGACCATGTAGTCGCTGTCTCCCACTTGTTGTGACTTGATCATGTTTAAAACATTCGGCCACTTTTTAAAACTTACGTGTACTGAATGGCTTTATTTAATCAATTACTATTGAAAGTGCGTTCATCTTTACTGCTTACTGACTAATAGTGCAGATGGTATGACGGCTTAGGAAGTTTTAATTCTCGGTTTTTTCGTTTCTTAAAAATAATTCTTACGCTTCGATTTCACCACGTTTCGACTTACTGGGCTATGCTCTCATCAAACACTTCATCAATTTCATACACAGAAAAGATGTTGAATTCGGGTTCAGGTTTTTTAAAGAAAGTCACAAAAGTACACAAGAGGAAGTATAGGTAGTAGAATTACTTACTGACAGTATTCACCTAAAAGGTCCAAGTAGGTGCACGTGCCCCCATTTAGGCAAAAATCGTGTATCCTGCAGGGCTTTCCTTCGTACGGTGACTTCGCTAAAAAAAAAAAAAGGTCGGGTGTCAATATATTTACGAAAAATAAAATACATAATCTGTTGTGAGTTTAAATTAAATTAATACCGGAAGAAAGCAAGCTTATGTAACCGGTTCACAACAAAACATGGAACAAAAACACTTTAACACTGAGTCAGTTCATATTGTCTTTTCCAACTGCTGGTTGAAGGTGCTGTCACAACACTTTCTGGGAGTGAGTTCCAAGAATTAATGGCTCTCACAGTGAAACAAGACTGTCCAACAATGGTGCGGATTCGTGGTTTCGTCAACTTCATGCTGTGTCCTCTGGTTCGTATGACAGTCGAGCGTTAAAAAAACGGGTCGACAGGCAAAATCACTTCGCCAGACAGAATTTGACGGGTCTTGATAAGGTCACCTCTTAAACGCCTATCAACAAGAGTTGTCAGGTCAAGTCTTTTCAAACGTTCTTCGTAAGGCAAACCCTTCAGCAAAGAACAGTGCTTGGTGACGGCTCTCTGAGCTTGTTCCAACCTGTAAATAGCACCATTGTAATGGGGTGACCAGGCGTGTACACAGTATTCAAGTTTAATTCCGGATCTCAAACACTGAAATTATGCCACCACATCGAAGTTGCTCTGATGACGTCATTTGTGAAATCTACCAAGTCCAAGGTCTACATGACGTCATATTGTAACGGCCCATCGTCACTTGAAAATTCATATTCTTTGTTAGTTGAGATGATGCCATGTGACCCATTATTGTAACAATATAAAGCATACAAATTGTCTGTATATCAAATGTAATGTCTCGAGCTCACCCGGTGCTCCCAACAATGAGGTGTGAATCGGAGTAGAATTCACCCGCCACGATCCTCCCATCGACCCACATCCAAAGGTAATTTCGGCTTTAGTAATTAGAAGAATTTCCTTTTTTTTGCCCCAATTCCCCCAACTTAAATTCAACCACGTTGCCAGTGTGTCACTGCAACCCTGCAACTTCAAAATTGGCCATACAAATCAAATAATAGCTCGAAACCCATCATGATTCTTTTAACCCAAGTAAGCTTTACATTTATGGCATTTCTTTTAAAGCCCTAAGCCAAAGCATTTGTCAGGAGAGCCTGAGCTAATTATCGCTCCAATTTATAATTAAAACATCACTAAAACCAAGAATTTATAGGGTTTGGGAGGAGAATTTGTGACTGAGACCGCATATTGAAACGTCTTGGATCCTATTCTATTAGTTCCGTCTGAGTTTATAGAGGGCGCCATGAGTTTTATGTGGGAATTTCTACTCAGTATTCAGCCTAAAATTTAACTAACCTGAACGAAACTAGCTTGTATTTAATTATTATTTAATTTAGCATAGTTGTAATTTAGTTTACTTTAGATTTGGGGTGAAAAATGAGCAAAAATTACCAGATAGCACATGTGGCACCCTCTGATGGAACTAATTGGAAAGGATCTAACATGTTGCAATAGGGACTTTTTAAGAGTTACACATTCTCCTCACCAACCCTATAAATTCTTGCTAAAACTAACCACGACTATTTTGCCTCATTCCACCTGTTTGGTTTTGACTTGGAATCCCCCAACCCGTAGCTTGACCCCCAGTAGACTCTTAACTGGTGCTGGGTGTTGAGGAGCCGTCACGCACCAATAATCGCCACAAGTTATAGTTTTAAAGATACATTCCTCCCAACGCCATTTTTCTCCGTCCTCCACATCAAGTATACGGCCCCACAATTCTATTTTCTTACCGTTAGTCAATCCCTTGCTAAAAATCCGTTTTAAACTGTGGCGTCTAGGAGATTGTCTGTTGAATATTGGGAACTATAATTTAATAGCATCCTGCGATTATATGATCCTTCACGCGCTTGCAGTAACCATGACATTGAATCTGTGTGTGTGTGCATGTACTAATTTTTAGTCGTTTGCTAATAATTACCATGAGATCAAAAAAAAACTAATGCGGTAATAATTGAAATTATTTATGCCAATAGATCACCGAAGAAAAATTATGAGATACTAGCCCCAAAAATTATAAAGTGTGATGTTAAAATACGACAATCTTTCCGGTTTGTGACGTCACAATTTTTGCGTTCATGCTGTTTCGTCTACCACGCCCAAGGCCAACTGAGACAGTAACTGCGTTCCGTGCCTCGAGGAACGCACCTGTACTCCCTCAGTTGACCTTGTCTTACTACGCTGAGTTTTCCGAAGGTGTGATGATAACATGCGCGGATGGCGATCTGCGCGTGGCTGTTATAAGGCAGGCGGAATGTACCTTTAAGTATTGCAAAAAAAAAACAACAACCAGTTAAAAAACAGGGATTGTTGCGGTAATTTTTTTTTTGCTAAATTCACGTATGGGAAGTAAATTTTGAAAAACAATCCTTTTTTTATTTTCCTATGAACTCTACCCTTTCCAAATATTCCTTCTTTAGAGAAATGGTATGGCATCCCAATGATATTTTTTTCCAGTTGAAGGAAAATATTTTTTTTTCGCAAACAGCATCTTCCTATACTGTTGATCAGTAAAAGACCTAAGCTAACCTTTCAGCTTCCCGACACAACAGAACAATGATAATATTTTGCCGCAGTATTGTTTATTTAGTACGGGTATGAAGCACCAGTAATAAAACTAATCATTTCTCGACTTCTTTGCTGATAACACTTAAATGATTTCTGCCCAGTGCTCCGTGAGAACTGATCCACTGGGCAGAAATCATTTAAGTGTATCACCCCTATGATATTTGAGATAAGAATTTCAGTTTCGAAATCGTTTCTTCCAAGCCACTGCTGCTCCTTTATCGTTAAGTTTGAACCAATTCAAAACAAAATTGCGAACGGTACACACCGATACACAGAAACACAAAACTCAATTTCAGTCGAACTTAAAGGCGCCCTTTCACCGTTTAAACTCCTAGATGCAGCACAGTAGACTCTTCGAGCAAATGTAAAGAAAATAGCGGTGAATTAAAAAAGGAACAACACTATTCGCAGCAGCGCCGCGATTTTCAAAAATAAACGAGATCACGTGACCCACATCAGCCTATTGGGTGACGGAGAATCTGGATCGTGGATGCTGTGTTTAGAATATGGGCAACGCTATCGACATGATGAGCAGGCGCCTTTAAGGTCTCGCTTCGATGCGGCCAGCTAATAATAAAAATAACAGGGATGAAAATGGATTTTCGGAAAGAAGTCGGGAAAATATACCACACGGAGAGGAATCTGACGTAAACGGGGGCAATTTTACAGAGAGTTTTTGTTTTCTTTACGTGAACGGTTCCCCACGCTCGATTTAAGCTGAAACGACCACGACTTATACAGTATACTGAAAAGGACCCCCCACCAAAGGCTAAGAGACCGGATAACCCCCCACCAAAAAACTCAAATCCAAATCGGAAATCAAAACTGTAAAATAGAATTAATTTACTTTCCCGAATCGGTTTGCGGACTGAAAACAAAAATTCTCACACCGAATACCACTTATTATGAAATCTAATAATTTTAGCGTTTTTGCACCAAACTCCTTTCCAGATTTAAGTGGCAGGCGACAATACCCGCGTTGCGTTGGGGAGGGGGAGATGGGGGACGGGGTAGAGGTAGGTTTTTATGCGAAGTACGTCATAGATTTCAGAATATGTACAGGGGGGAGTGTTAGCATGCAAGCTAAATCCTCCAGATTGCTATTGCGTCACGTTTTTAAGATCGAAAGCAACAATAAAACGGTGGATTTTCAGATCGTAAAATTTAAAACGTCATTAAAGGGACATACCTCCCAGCGTCATTTTTCTCGATCCACCACATCAAGTACGACCCCAAAAGTATATTTCCTTACTGTTAGTCCATCCCTTGGGAAAAATCCGTTTTAAAATGTGGCGTCTAGGAGATTTTCTGTTGAATAATTGTTAACTTTATTTACTGTATCCTACACGTATATGACGCTTTACGGCTTAAAATAATCATGACGTTTCATCTGTGTGTCTGTGTGCATATACTAATTTTCTAATAATTACCATGAAATCAAAAATCTAAAAGTCTAATGCGGTAAAAATTAAAATGAGTTATTCCAATAGATCGCCGAAGCAGAATTATAAGACGCTAGCCTAGAAAAATATAAATTGTGATGTTAAACATACGATGATCATTCCGGTTTGTGACGACACAATCTCTAACTTGATGCTGTTTCGTGTACTATTCCCAAAGCCAACTGAGACAGCAGCTACGTTCGTCGCTGCGAGGAAGGCAGCTACTACCCCAGTCGACCCTGGTTCTCGTAAATGCGCGGATGGCGATCTGCGTGTAGCTGTTATAAGGCAGGCCGGGTGTCCCTTTAAATTGTATCAACGCCAATTAGAACCCCAATACGCCAACAGATTCCAAGTACGCCGCAGAGACTTCGCGCTAAAGAAATATGACGTCAGATCACAAAGGTACGTCAGATCGTTCATAAACGACTCATGTTTCAACACCTAAAACTTCCGTTTTTTCATGATTTTATACTTTCTTCATGTTTCTATTTGATAGCGGCGATTGGGGGGGGGGGGGCAGATAGAAGTAGTGGGCATGGGAGTGTGGGGTTTGGGGCTAGTTGAGGCGTCTCTCTCATAAACCTTGGGCGGAGGGAAGGGGGAAGTTTGATGGAGGGTGACGTAATTGGGTAAGCAACGTTGTATTCAAAGGTCTTGCCTTTACTGTGATTAGTGAAGGGGTGTCAGACGAAAGTCTAACGGGAAAATCGTCTAATGGGATAATTGTCTAATATCTGCGCAAATAAAAAATCTGGAAAATCATCTAAACGGAATATCGTATAATGGACAATAATATACCTGCGGTTTCTGCTGTTATATGTATAGCCGCCGCGAGTGCGGCAGCGTGAGCGAGGCAGGGGAATTAGACGATTTTCCGTTACACGAATTTCGTGTTGGACGATTTTCCGTCATACTGTTATACTGTATACGTTCTTGGAATTATGCGATTTTCCAGTTAGACGATTGATTACCCCTCGCCCCTTAGTGGACACTAGAAAAAAAAAAAAGAGCTACGTAATTTTTAACATGTTAGAATGTGGAGTGGGCCGCAGCGGGGGGGGGGGCGGCGGCGCCATAGTAAGTCAAGACCAACAAACAAACGGCCACGTAACAGCTACTATATAAACCCGAATAAGCATCTTCAAGGTACCCGAATACGAATACATTAGCCATATATTCGAGGTTGGCTTCGCCGTCTATCCACGTGACACGACAGTGAAGCTACAGCGCTGCGAACTGCTCCCGTTTTAAAGGCGTTCCTGGCGTACAAGGCTCGTCCGTCCATCATGATGATGCGTCATTTTTTGGCGTTCGACCCGGAGTCGCTGACCCTGGACGCAGGCGTCCCTGTTGCCGCCGAGCTGGCTCGTACAACAAGCATCGCTTGCCAACAAACAAGCTTTTTGGATGCTACAACTTCCAGACAGGAATGGGTGTGGCACCCTCTCCCTCCCTCCCCCTCCCTCCCTAACAAAAACCAGGAAAACATTGGGGGGAAAAATCATGCGAGTTTTTACGTAAAAGTGGGATAAAAGTCGAAATAGTGCTGTATACTGGTAACTGTTTGTCATAAATATTACTGCCGTTAAATAAATATACACAAATCGCTCTAAATTCAACCAAGGAGAGCGTGTTCATTCTTTGCAAGGCAGCAGTGAAAAAGGGCGAAGCAGCTTGCAATATGAAGGGTAATGTCGATTATTAGTTAACAGTCAGTAACAAACGAAATGTTACAACATGCATTGTTGACGGAAACCTCAGGGCAGTGAAACTCCGGGTCCCAACAGACACAAACACTAATGCAACAACATAACGGGGCCGTGTGACAAGATGGCGTCCTGCTAGACCAGCATATGTTACGCTGGGATCAGCTAGTCAGTTATATTCATCACTCCTTAACACGGCAGGAATAATGGAAAGAGGAAAACAATCCAAACAGCGAAAATCATACACTAGAAGTAACGTAGTACAGTAAGCCACCTTTATGCACTTACGTTTCGTCGGAGTGGCATGACTCGGATTCAAACTA
>JAHWFP010178904.1:6910-34077 GCA_023313725.1 Lithobius niger | reverse complement strand
ACTTGTGATAGTACAAACTCCACTACACAAGAACAATGAACTGGACAATGATCAAAAACCTGCATTTTGTCGTGAGATTGCAAAATGACAAGAAAAAGTGATGTGATCAAATCATGATGCAAGCTGAAAAAAATTCAAGTTATTTATTAGGATAACAGCTGCAAATTACCATGAACCAGCAGTTGTGCTGTGTGTTCAACAGTTGCAGCCTCATTGCTGACGACACAAGTGTAATTCCCAGTATGTTCAGATGATACACTTTCAATGCTTAAAGAGTTCGCATGACCATCATAGCTGCGAGTAACTACACCGAGAGATTGTGGAATTGAAAGCCGGTCTTTGAGCCAATTAAAGTGAAGGGGCAAGTCTCCCTGACTCACAGCACAAATAATATGTGCTCGCATTCCTTTGAAGAACTGGTCATCTTGGAAAGCAAATGGCAGGATCTGAGGAGGAACTGAAACAATAGTCAAACAGAAAATTACCATTGACAGAGAGAGCAGCAGTAAAGGTGATTGATGCAGCCGGGTTCTTGGCCAAGCATGTGTAATTGCCATTATGACGAGGACTTATAGAAGGAATGGTTAAAATGCTTGAGAACTCATCAATTTCTCGAACAGTTACTCCTAAGGAGGAAGATATGGGTTGGCCATCTTTCAGCCACACAAGTTTGATTGGAAGGTCTCCCTCCAGAACAACACATTGTAGTCGACCACGCATTCCTTCGCGAACAAGCTCGTCTTGGAAAGAAAATGGGGCTAACTTGGGAGGAACTGGAAAACAGTAATACATGGCTAGCCATTATCCAAACATAAATTGCTATTACTTTTATCACAAACACTGGACAACTGTTACACAAAAATGTGCACTCTACATATCTATAGTTAATCCCAATGCGTTCATGCAACAAAAAAAGTAACTGACATTGCATTACCCACTTTTTTTTTTAGTGTTGTATTCCAGTTGTAAACTAGAAACTTAATGTTGGGGTTTTAATTTACGAAGCACATAGATGAAATAAACTGATACAATAGGCTGATATATAAACTGATACACGACTCAAGACAGAAACCGTGTCAATGTGACATACAGGATGTACCTTAAACTTCTGCATGACGACAGCAGCAACAATACTCAAAAGACTTTTTACAGTATTTTGTTGCATCATTCAGTTAACTTTTCTGACTGAATTATTAACTCTATGGGAAAATTACTACAAACGAAGTAGGCAACAAAAAGCTAAATGTTTTTTAATAAAGTAACTATGTGATTTAACAGATGGGAGTTCATTCTGCCGTCTTAAAAGTATTGGCCATCTTGATTCAGCTGATAATTTTTAGGCACCCCCCCCTTCAAATATGATCTTTAAGAGGTGCTCTTATACGTTATATTTAAACCTTTCTTTGAAACATGCAGCAATTTGTTACATGTCGATGCAACTACAAGTAGCCCACCAATACCAGAACCCTTGAATTCCAGCTGCACATAAAAAGCAATCATTAAGGGCTAAAATGTAGACTTAATTCAGGACTTTGCAACAAAAGTCACCTGTTATTATTACCAAGGCATCATCCAAAACATCTGCAATACTTACCAATAACAACGAGTTCAACTTTGCTTTCTATTGTTTTACTACCGTGATGGACGCTACACGTGTAGATGCCTGAATCCTCATGCCTATGTACTTCTTGAATCATTAAGCTGTCTTTTTCCAAAACTACTTGTCGGAGATTACTTGGTAATGGCTGATCATCTATTTACAAAATGTGCATCATTTCATAAGTGGATAGGAGAAACAACGCAGCAGGTATACAAAAATAACCAACATGAATATGAACTGGTTTTATAGAAGAATCAGTCCCCAAACTACTTGGATATTCCACTTCTAACAAATGACTAAGTTATTTAGGTAAAAATCCTTTCATTGAACAATTCAAGAAGTACATTTTTCATTAATAAATAAAGAGGAGTTTACCTTTCTCCCACTTGATACCGGAAAACGGGTAGCCGTAAAAAGGACAATTCAAAATCACAGTTCCATCACTAATTGCAGTAATTTTGGTACCTTGTCGAGAACCAAGCATTCCTAATAGAACAGTAATATACGTGAGATAACGATAATATAAATAAATTCATGTGCCCACATGGACACCATTGAAATACAAGCACTATTCCCACAAAAAGAATGTACCGTAGATGTTTATTCTTCCATTGTGTACTATTTTTCCAGCCTTATTACGAGCTTGACATGAATACGTTCCTCCATCTTCAGTTCTTAAATTTTTTAGGGAAAGAACCGCTACTGTATTATCTTCATCATTAATTGACTGAGTCTGCACAATATTCCTTGATACATCCTGACCATCAAGAAGCCAAGTGACTTCAGGAGTTGGACTTCCAGAAAAAATGCATTGGAGAATTGTTGAAGTTCCAGGTTCAAGAGCGCGATCTTTAAACCCAGCAACAAGAATTGGAGGGGAATCTAGGAATGTGATTAAACCAATGTATTAAAAGGAGTTTTATGGTATAAGCAGTCTTAACATCATAAAGAACAGTCACTAACCTCCTAAAGTTAACACAGATATGCCAAATGCTTCTTCAGAGTTACTCTTGGCTAAACATTGGTAGATTCCTTTGTGTTCAGAAGAAACAGAACCGATGTGAACCGATGTGTTGCTTTGCATTTTAATAGCAGGTAATAACGACAAAGGTCGGCCATCCTTCATCCAGGTAATAGAAGTTATTGAACTCCCAACGATTTTGCAGTTAAGTGTGGCAGGTTTATCGTTGTCGACAATTAGTTTTGCAGGGTCGACTGTTACGAACAGGGGCTCTACGAGATATACAAAGCCATTATTATTTATTACACTGTAAAGGATATTTGAGTTTCAAACCATTTTCTGAAAAGTGTGAGACTTCGAAAATGATTGTATTTATAATGATTTTGAACTGAACAGTTTTATCATAGCATTAAATGTCAGTCGGATTGAAAATATCATTTACTTTCAAAGTATGAATTGTAAATCATAAATATTGCTAGACTCTGGTTAATTTAGGGATATTTTTCTCAGAGTTGTCAGAGGCTGATGAATTTTAAAAATATTCTCAAAGGCACATATGATAATTACAAATTTATCCACTGTAATGCTTACACATAGATGTCGCAAATTTGAAGGAGTGGAACATTAATATGAAGTGGTGATTCTGTCGAGACAAGACAAAACGAGAAACAACTATTCTTGATCTTATCTCGATTCCTTTCAATCTTGTGCTTGTCTCGAGCTTCTTAACCACATTCTCACTCTTGTCTTCAAAGTCTTGATATTTCTAGATTTTTTTGCAATAAAATTCATTCAGTTTTGTAAATTGCAGTTAATAATCGGTTTGTTGCAGTACTTTTAAGCACACTTATTTTGCAGTCAAGTAGGTCTTCTTGAGCCTACCCCCCTATCCCCGCCCTACACCGCGGCCATACTACCAACAATAATAACACACAGAGACGTTAATTCAGGAGACGTTTTGTTTTAATTACGTCTGGGGCCTTGGTCTGGCAAAGTTCAGATGAGCAAACTCCTGTATAGTTTAAAAATGATATTAGTAGCAGTTGGGGCATTACCAATTAGGTTGTGAGCTGTGTACTTTGAAACATCCCTGTTGTTTACCGACTATGGTCATACCGTACATAGTCGTGTGCAACATTTCCCATGCATACAGAGCCTGTGCAGGAATGGGCAAAGAGCTACGAAGCACAGTAAATACCTTCACGAACATGTGCTCACTGCCAACAACTGATGTTAAATCAGTTGTATTATCTTTGTTGTCAGTTAGCTTCGTCAGTGATGCCTCTTCTTTACACAAGTTACCTTTTGTATGGGAGTTTGAAATTAACGTAACCTTTAGGAAGCTTCAACTAATAATTAGTGGCGGGGAAAGCTTAAAGTCATCAGTAAACAGAAAAAAAAATGGCTGCTACAAGTGTTGCCTCACAACATTAAACACCATGGTGTACAGAGCTCTTAAAAACTTACCACATAGGGCTTTGACACTTTGTTTCAACAATACACTGTTGCAGAACGAATTAACCCTTTTAAGAAATATTTCTAACGGCGTAATATCCAAAGAATGGTGTAGAGTGCTGCATTGCACAAATGAAACAGCAGTGCCAACAAAAGATAATTAAACTGGTGCAAGCTGGGGGATATAAAAAGATAAGATGAAAGCATGGGAGTAGGGAAAGATGTACAACGATGGGAAATCACTTTTCACCAACATACTTTTGGTGAAATAAAACTAAAACTGAAACACTTCCGTGTAGATGTTGTGGATGCAAATTATACTAACCTGGGAAAACAGCCTCACTGTTAAATGCAACCCTCTACCCCCCCCCCCATCCTCCCCAAAAAACGAAAGGTACAGTGAGTACACTACAGTACAATAATTTCCCAGCGACTTATATGGGACTAAGTAGTCAAACGGCACCTACCAGGTTCTCACCAACACCAAACGGCTGAATGCAGACAAAGATTATTTTCTTAGTAGAACACTTGTAAAAATAAGTGTTGTGTTGACTGGGAACACACTGATATTTTAAATTTGAAAAAAAATTATACAAAAGGATTGCTGATGGAAAGTTTTTATATCAAGAAAGAAAAAAATGTAAACGATGGGAAGGGCTTTGTTTTGGAATATTTAAAACTCTTCCGGCCCCCCCCTCCCTAAAAGTCTGATTAATGCTAATAACAAACCTTATGAAACAAAACGCATTGACTAAATTCTTTTAGTCAGAATTTTGTCAGAATTCTCCTCTCTGCCGAATTAATAATTTAAAACCAGGTTATAGTGTATTTAACCATGGCCTGATGATTCCACCGTGCAGGCAACAAAGCATGACCATTTTGTCTGAATTTTTTAATGACATTGTTTAATGAACCACATTGCACTTTTTTATCAATTTGTTTTTAAATATGAGTCAATGCAAGCCAGTGTATACTTTAAATATAGTTCATTTGCAAATACCCAAATCTGCAAGTGAAACTAATGTCCCCAAGCATCGTATTAATATTTCACTCCTTCAAATTTGCAACATCTATACTGTAAGCATTACACAAGTGAATGTTAACCTACAACCTGGTAAAGCCGTGGCACAAAACAGTGAGATGGACAATCAGAATGAGCACGAGATATTCCCATCCCAATCTACTTCCTGTTCTATAGTAGCATGCATTCTCTAGACCCTACGTCTTACCATTGACCATAACTTGAACTTCTGCCTTGACAGATCCAGCGACGTTAGATGCAGTACAAGTGTAAATACCTGAATCCGATTTCTGAACATTTTTTATCAACAAAGACCCGGACACAAGGGAATATCTATCTTTAATCGACAATCCTGTGTCCTGGCCAACGTCCGAACTCCGAGACCACCTGAAAATATCAATTTAAATTAATTTAAATAAATCATTTAATGCCACCTCTTCCCAATTATGTAAAGATCAGTTAAGAAATAGAAGTAATTCTAAAAACATTCTTAGGATGATGCACTTAATTTTAAGAGAAATAACGGTTGTCTATAGCTCATGTCTTGAATCATTTGCAACATGTAACGTGAGTAAGCAACTCCCTAGGATAACGTAAGCATACTCCAACGCAAGTTTAACTTACCAGCCTGGAAGTGATATTAAATCACATAATATCAATTAGCTCTCACCCACAAACAAGCAGACGTTTCTGCTCTTTCGCTTGCTGAAACCGTATTCGTTTCACCCTTGTCATTAAATCATATCCTGCCTTTCAAGTCACTCTAAGTAAACACAGCATTACTCCTGTCCTGTATTTCATCCTGAGAAGAGGTAAGATGCTGAAGAAAGTATTTTTCTAGCATTTATTCTAAAGAGTCAAATTTTACCTGGGGGGGAGGTCAAAATTGGTCTCTATTGCCTAACCGAAAATTTATACTACTTATAAATTTAATTGCATTCAGTTCCTGGGTGCTCCTTATCACACTTGATGTTTTTCGCTCTCTAAATACGGCCAGTGCGCAACCCCACTGTGCATGCTTCGCCATTCACAGCCCTCCTATAAAAGCAGATGGCCTGGGTGCTCTCGATATGTCAACCATGATGGTGGCTGAAGAGGGGAGGTAGGGTGGGTATTTACAGGTAGTATGAATTTTCGGTTAGGCAATAGAAACCAATTTTGACCTCTCCCCCAGGTAAAATTGGGCTTTCTACTTGCCGCTTACGAAAATTACTACTACCTGTAAATTTAATTGCATTTTCAGTTGGCCTCGTCTGTATAGGTGGTGGGCACCATCATGACAAGTTACCCCGGGTTGCGGACTGGCTCCCCCAAAAAGTTTAATACAACTTCGCACTGTGTTGGAGGGTCTTGCAGTCTTCTGGATGGCTTTGTTTCTGTTATTAAGTGCGTAAGGGGGTTGAACTACACATCTGGCTGATGACAATGAGTTCTGCAGACAGTGTAGCCTTAAAACTTGTCTTGACATGTCTCCAGAGGTTGTTGCTTGAGAAGACATTTAAAGGTGCTGAAGAAAGTATTTTTCTACTATTTATTATAAAGAGTCAAATTTTACCTGGGGGGAGGTCAAAATCGGTCTCTATTGCCTAACCGAAAATTTATACTACCTGTAAATTTAATTGCATTCAGTTCCTGGGTGAAGATCTTCGTTCTGACGAGGGGTTTCCTTCAGGTGAAAGATCTTATTAGTCATAAGATATCCTTGTAATTCAGAGATCTTCTCACAGGCGAAAATTTTCTGCTGGTGAAAGACTTGCTTTCAGGTGAAAGCTCTTCTGTCAGGTGAAAGATCTACTTGTAGACGAAATGTCTTATTAAAGGCGTAAGATTCCCTTCAGGCGAAACATCTTCAGGCGGAAGGAATGGAATCCGGGGAGCGGTAGAATCATTTGTCTGATGACATGATGAGAAGCTCCAAGAGACAACTGCAGATGGACTATCAATTCAACTATCCGGACAGCAATTCAATGCGTCAGGATGGTGTTGATTGGCTTGAACTTAAGACGGAGTTGGTGGCATCAATGGTGAAGCTGCGGGTGGTGAAGGGTGAGGTGCAGCGGGTCGAGAGACTTTTGATAAGAGATCACAAAGGCGATACACTTTCGACGCTTTCGACGAGAGATGCTTGGAAGTCAGACAATGGTGAGTGCTCTTCAGAGTGAGAGACTTTCGGCTAAGATCTTTGGGACAAGATATTTTAGACAAGAGATGTAAGGGCGCAACACATCGGCGCCCTGGTGAGAGACTTTCGATGAAAGATCTTCAGAGCGAGAAACTATTGATGAGAAATGCAAGGGTGCATTGCAATGGCATGAGCTCTTCTGGGAAAGAGACTTTCGACGAAAGATCTTCAGGACGAGAGACTTTCAATGAGAGATGCAAGGGCTTGACGCGTCGGCGTGAGCTCTTCTGGGCGAGAGACTTTTGATGAAAGATCTTCAGAGTGAGAGACTTTCGACGAAAGATGCAGGGGCGCAACACATAGGGGTGAGCTCTCCTGAGTGAGAGAGTTTCGACGAATGTTCTTCAGTGCGAGAGGCTTTCGACGAAGGTTTTTGAGACAGTGTGCTTGCAACAAAAGTTCATTAGGCGAGAGGCTTTCGATGAAGGTATATGACGTAATAGGCTTTCGACGAAGTCCTTTAGTGTGAGAGGCTTTCTACAAAGCTTCTTGAGAGCTCGTCAGGGCGAGAGGATCAGACGATCGGTCTGTTGGATGAGGGACTTTCGCTGAAGATCGGATGGGCGAGGGACCTCTAAGTGGCATGCAACCACAGAGGAATTGGGGCCAGATGCTTGATTTTGACGTGACATGATGATCTTCAGGATGAGGTTTCTTCTTGACATGCACAAGCTGCGGAGGAAGTGGGCGGTTGTCTTGTGACGGATGCTGTGGCAAGGAGGCTGGCCAAGGATGAGTTGGCGGCATGGTTCATGCAAGGGAAAGAACCGGGCGGCCTTTGTGGTCGAGAGGCAACGATGGTTGGCACTTCAGAAAACCATTTGATGATCCACGGCAAGGTTGCAGGTGGTGCCGAGGGCTATAGCTTCGGCAGCAACGGTGGTGGAGGACAGCAGGCTTGATGAAACGAGAGGGATGCAAATTGCCGTCATATTCAGTCGATCAACGAAGATATCTTTCGGTGAAGATTTGGGCGAAGGTCGAAAGATGATGGGACGCCATCTTGGAAGTAGAAAGATCAGCCATGGCGAGGGTACAGGCAAAAGAGGAAAGATGAAGGATTCAATGGGCATCAGTCAGTAGGTCTCATAGACGGTACGACTTCGGCATGTTTCAGGCAAGAGTAGATGCGACGCCATCTTGAACTTTCGGCAAAAGCTAGGTGAGAAAAAATATGAAGCCATCTTAGACTATCAGCGAAAGCTTTAGGTGAGAGATAATATGACACATGTTGGACTTTCGTCGAAAGTTTTAGGTCAGAGATGATGCGACGACATCTTGGACTTTCGACGAAAGTATCTGGTTCGGAAGAGGAAGGCCATGCTGAGATGCAGGTGATGTGCTTGAAGACTTTCGGTGAAGCTTCTGTATTCAAGAGGCGAAAGATAAGTCAACGGGTAGGAGCGATGCGTCTTCGGCGCGAGTTTGAGGAAAAGAGATGGCCACCACGCCCGGACCATCTGCTTTTATAGGAGGGCTGCACATGGTGACGCATGCGCAATAGGGTTGCACACTGGCTGTATCTACAGAGCGAAAAACCTCAAGTGTGATAAGGAGCATCCAGGAACTGAATGCAATTAAATTTACAGGTAGTAGAAATTTTCGTAAACGGCAAGTAGAAAGAAGTTTTTAGAATATCCACAGAAAATTCGCCCGTAGTTTGTGTGAAGAAGTAATGACTAACATTTGGTGAGACGTTAATTTTAGTAAGTATTTCGATTAGCCAATGAACTTAGCGGTTTTTCATAAACGAAATTTAGAAAAGCGTATTGATATGACAAATACTAAGTACAAACAACCCTATTTACAAGAATTATAGATATGGATAGGTATATATGGTACATTTAAAGCATACAAAAAAAAAACGAGTTCGATCTACTATGTACCCAAACAAAAAAGTAAATTCATAAAAAGAGGAGTATTGTTGTTTGCTTTCTTTACTTTAAGAGTAATATGCCATGTGGGCATGTTGTTACTGTACCTAAAATTATTTCTTCATATTATGAAGAAAGCAATTACAGAAATATAAACTGGTAAATCTAAAGAATTACTGGCCAATTACAACCAATTACATTTAAGCTAAGTGTTAATTATGTTAAATAAGCTTTTAACGCTTTGTTATAAAAGAATAATTTACAGTGAAGCCTCACAGGCATGCAATTGTACAGCTATGAGTTTTGTGATTGTAATTGAGTAGGTTACAGGTGTGTTAAAATTTTGCTGTGGTTGTTTTTAATCGCTACTTTTTATCACCTGATATTAGGCAAAGGGTATGCCTGAGCTTCACATGGTAACAATGCCATTTCACCTTCCTTGGCACGGATGGTTTTCTTGCTAAATATGATCTTCGGTGGTACATTACCCTGTGGGTCTAAAATATAGAACAATTCAATATTTAAAATGTAAAGGTTTCCTACTTCCTGTCAATTATCTTCAATAAATCCGACATATTATTCCAGTTTGATACATATCTATTGCAGCAAGAAAGTGAACAGTCTCTGTAACTGAAACTAGAGAAGACGCAAAGAGACAATGATTTTTTTTCACCACATATGTTAAGAAGTCAATTATGTAACGCATCACCAATCTTCTGTGTTTAATACAAAGTGCAGTCATGCCTTATGCTTCAGATGAGAATAGAAAACACTGGTACCTAATAGTTCACCGTAAAAACACATACAAACTAGTACAAGTACCCAGTAACTCTTACTTTGCCATATTGGATGAAACGAGCAAGGGATGGTGGGAAGCAATAGTCTATAAAATAAAACGAGGGAGAAGAGGTAGTAAAACTGGGCAAAGAAGCTGAAGGAGAGCGAAAGTTAAAAATTAATACAAGAATCTATCAAAAGCTGTTTTCCTACTTTTTTTGGGGGGGGGGGGTAAGGGGCCGGAGGAGATCGATGCAAAGTTAGCATTAGAGCAGTAGAAGATTTCATTTTAAAACCAATCCCTCCTATTTAGTGGAAGTGTACTGCTAATTCAAACACATCTAGAACTATTGTACTAAATCAAAACCTCCCATAAATGTATTTTTTACTTTCTCAGTTCTCTACCTTATTTTGGTAAGAGTAAGAAAGCAGAATTTCCTCTTCTCTCATTTTACCGTACTTTTTTGTATGAGAAAGCGTAAATGAGCCAAGTATAAATTTAAAAAAAAAGTATATACCTGTTACAAACAATTTTCCAGAAGTAACGCTTTTCTTAATTTCGCCAGTTAACTTGTTGGTTGCAACACACTGAAAGGTACTCCTTCCATCAATAGTGGTTACATCCTTGACGTAAAGTTCTCCACTAGGTATGACATTAAACCTAGATTCTTTTACAAACAAGCACGGATTAACACGGAATCTTACGAAAAGGTAATACTTAATGCTAATGCCCTTGTCATCTTACCCTGTGCCATTCCAAAGTCAGAAACAGTCTGGGCAGAGTCCTTGATCCACGAAGTTACAGCAACGTGTGCCAAAATTACTTTTGGAACGTGGCACTTTATTACGGCTGTGCTGCCAGTCATAGTAAATACATCGTATACGTAGACATCATATGGTTGTAGAACAACTAAGAAAGAAAAGATATAATTTTCATTGTTAATTCCCTGTAAGGATTTCAATGCTGGCAGCTAGTTAACACGTCCTTTGTTCTGCATACCACAGTATGTTGAAGGCATGAAACTCGACATTGGCGAAGTTATTGCATATGCAGATGATCATTTCTTTTATCTTTCAAACCCTAGATTTTCTATCAAGTAGATAGTGTTAGTGTTATAAAACCAGTTTAGCAAAATAAGTGCCAACATAATTACAAAACCCGTGTGTTTCCAATATTTTATGGTTTTTAGAGTTGTCACACTGAGAGTAAGTAGGTTTGGTAACGTTTGCTATGTTATGGAAGTGCACTAAATCTAAGTGGGTGTTGAGAACTACGTCTACGTATATGCCTGAATGTTGGAGTGTGATACCCGTCTACCCTACAAACTCGTTGCTTCGAACTGTGCATGGTACATATGACTAACCCTTTCCCGCCTAGAGTCCAATACATATTGTATGGCTATTGAATGGCGAAAACCTAAGTCCCAGCATGCAACGTGAGCTTCGTCAGGGGTCTCCGGAGGCCCCGAGCAAGGTGAATAAGCACTTTCCAGGTGTCAGCGTCCCCAATTAGAAACCTAGTATGAAAAAAAAAACACCATACGGTTTGTCATGGACGACAAATGGTTAATAAATGCAAATGCAAATCATAGCTAATATAAGTTATGCCATATACCGAAAGAACACAGTATGATTACAGAAAATTTTGATTACAAAACCGGCTTACTGTTGGTGATATACAGAAAAATTTTGTTGTTATTCATTTTAATTCATTGCATTTGACAACTACAGGTGCATGTGAGAGAAAGAGGATGTTTCATGAGGCTAAAATATCAGTTGTTCAATAGATTCAAAAATTTCCATTCTTAACTTGAAAATGTTTTACATACATATAAACACTTTTCTTATTTCATAATTTTTCAACTCTAAGTTTATCTTTGTACTTCCGTACCTGCTTTGACTGTGACATCATTGGACACAATAGTGCCAAGAATGTTAGTGATAGCACATTTGTAGGAAGTGGAATGAACATCTTGACGAAACTGTTCAGCTCTGAAGGGATGCAGGACCAAAGTTCCATCAGGTAAAACCTCTCGAAGACCAGGAATAGGTTTCAGTTTAGAACCTTCCTGTCCAATCCAAGAAACGTTAGCTGGACGTGGACGTGGGTTGGCCAAACAAGGGATTCGAGTTCCAGTCATGTTTGAGAATTCCACTAGCTGCGGAGGCATTTCAGCAAACATCGGTGGGACTGTCTCTACAAAGAAAAACAATTACAAAAATATATCAAAGATACCGCGAAGAGCTAGCCCTAAAACATATTAGAAGCATACATCCAAACTAGTATCTTTTAACAACACACAGTTTACGTATTGCATCCAACCATACCTTGCACTTGTAGAATCTAGTATAACGTACTTGATGGCTGGTGGATCATTAGCATATAAGGTAACCCCAACATATTAATTGTCAACAAATCTGCATCTCTTATTCATCGTCAATATGATGTGTAGCAGACATCGGAAAAGAACATCAAGAACATTTAAGAAACTCAGCTCAGCCATATTGACATGGTTGTGCGAGTCTGGCCAACGTGTCAAGCTTAACTAGTTGGTTTCAAATCATAAGGTCGTGCGTTCAATTCGCTGCTCAGGCAGCCTGATATTTCAGTCCAAATCGGCAAGAGAAATAGGTTTGCATCTGTATTGATTGACCGAGTGTGCAAAGCAAACAAGGTTTCTTTTTAACTCATCAATTTTGTGCATTGTTCTGTCCATCCAGCTGTCACTCTGCTAGTTCCACAGTTAAGATTAAGCACATGAACCGATTCAAATAAATTTTGGTAGAAATATTCTTTCATACAAGGCTGAATGTTGTATGTACAATGTTTTGCAGTAAATACACTTCTGGGGAAAGAGGGTTGCCCAAAGAAAATCCTAAAGTAATTCAGCCCCATTTTACTCAAGATTTTGGGGTAGCATGGATTGATTCTAAAATAATTGACAGGAATGTTCTAAGACCTTAGGCCTAACGACGTACATGCATGGTTTTATACAAACTGAGAAAAATCCAAAATGGTGCACAAACTGGCGAAAAATTGTTTTTGCCTCGCAATTTCCTAACTGGTTATGGAGTGGTACTATTTGGGAGGAATGTGAAAATACCCTTGAGGTATGCCAAGGGGCAAGGCATCTGCCCAGGAACTGATTGCACAAGATGCGGGGCATTTCAAACATCATCTCCCAATAGGACTGCTAGAGCCTATCACTGAAATCACCCTTACCCATCTTGCAAGTCTCGTCCCAAAATGAGCAGGTTTGGATCACACAGCATGCAGTCGCACAGTATACTTCATGGCTAGCTGCCGCTGGTGAATTGCCAAAGGTGGCTGCAAGGCTTCAGTATAGAGATTGACCAGTGGATATGTCGTAAATGCTCCAGTTGCTAAATGCAGGCCACTGTGGTGCATAGCCTCTAACATCTGGAGGGTTGAGTCACTAGTACAAACTATAAAGCATGCAAGAAAAATCAAGCTTTCTGCGGACGAGGGCTCGACATTGAAAACATGATACTACCATCTGCTCCCCATGAAGTGCCTGACAGTACCCACAAGACGTTAAGTGGCCAGAAAGTTTTCTTTTTAAGTTTGTGTAAATGTGGAAGCCAAGACAGCCTAAAATCGAGCACCAGACCCAGGAAACGTACCTGTATGACCATGGGAATTTGCACCTGTCCGAAATGAAAGCAAAGATATGGATGCCAAGTTCTTTGATGGCAAAAGTAAACACACACTGTTTTGTTCACTTTGGCTGCCCGGCTTTAGGCCCTGTTTATTACCAGCTGCAACTACCATTCGCAGGTCTGTATAAGAGCTGCTGAAAAGCAGGCAAAAGCCATTCTCAGCCAGATGATAAATAGTTGACTGAAACCATCGAAAGCCACACTAGGACACGTATAATAACCCCTGCAACTCCACTCCAACTCCAACCTCTCCCTGACCATCCAGTCCATAAGTTTACAGCTGCAGCTGCTCAGAGAGATTGGCCATTTACTGGAAAGAGAAGACGGCTCTTTTCCTGGTTTTTCAGCCAGGATTACCACTGCTGCCTTCAATCCAGCTCTAACAGAGATCTCTGCCCACACACGGTTGAAAATCGCTATCAAAATTGCTGGCAGGCCAGAGACAAATGTTTCAACAGCTGATAGTGAACGTCATCAGGCCCAGGTAGGGAGTTGTGCGACTTGGTCAGAGCTGAAACAGAGTGAATGGAAGATTGTAATCCTCCAAACCGTCAGTATGAAAGTCAAGATAGTGAGCTTTTCCCCTACAGTTAATGTTGAGGAAACCAGGATCATAATACTATCACGTATGATGGCTCGGTTGGCTTAATGTCATTGTTTAATCTATGATTGGTTCCTGAACACTAAAGTTATAATTGAGTAGCCTATGCTAAGGGCTTCACAAAAACACTTGGCTTTTGTCGATAAACATTTTGATTTATTTTTTTTAATAATGATTTCGTACCTCGCAAATGCTCGTACGCCTGCTTGGCACGAACAACCACTTAAACTACTCTCCAACGTTAGTAAAAAACGTTAGTAAAAAGGTCTTATAATCAGTTTCTTTTTTAAGAATACACAATTTTAGACCCTCACAGTCTAGGCCAGAAGATTAAAAACCCGGAAATCACGATACCATTCTAATTATTAGTGGTGCTTACTAGTATTAACCCAACAGGGGTGCACCTTCGTGACTGGTTAAAATAAAAATTCACGTGTGCCGAACTGTCTGGGTTGTTTCTGTGTACGCCACAGTGGCTGACGATTATACTCTCAATGTTTTTAACAACAGGTGGGATGCAAAATGTCTTTACTAAGTTTAAAATATAAATCAATTATTAGCAAGTAAACAAACAGTCGTCAATGAAGTCTGTTTTTAATAGCAATAAAAAAATTCGATGTTGTGGTCTGTTTAGTGCTGTAACTTGCGCACTAGCATCTAGCAGGCCACCGCTCAGCGATACTAGAACAAAACCCCCATGCCACAGACCAATCACGCTGAATAAAATGTCTGTACTTTAAGAACCCAAAGTCGCTTTCGTATCGCTGTCTCTCTCCAAATGTAACCTGTAGCAGTTGAAAAGTACTAACCAGCAAAGGTTTTGTTTGTTTTGCCTTATGGAATGCATATTACAACAACACAACACAATGCAGTTATTAATCTTAGCTCAAGCATAGTTTCAAACCTAGATTTATTTACTTAACCGAATAAGGGCCACTGCACACTGAGCAGCCAAGTCGTGAGACCTGGTCGCTGTGGCCAATGAAAATGCTTACGATACATGTAGCAACGCACACCTGGAAGCCGCGGTCAGTCAGTTGCAGTGGCCACTGGGATCCCGAGCGGCGTGCATGTGACCACAGGGAGACTTGCTTGCTCTGTATTCATTTTTCACCACGTGATCGAGAACAATCAAGGAAAAACGGATGTGGTCGGGGCATACGTCACCAAGTTTTTTAGGCGTGGCGACCACTAGTGCGCGGGGGCCCTGAAGGCATTAAAACTTTTGGAGAGATTCGAACAAAACCGAACGTAACTGCAATTTCATCCATTCAGTACTAATGATATTAGAGCTAAAGAAATTCGATTAACGAAAAAACTTCCCTTAATAATGTTATTGTTGCTCCCATTTTCCGTTCCCTAATCCACCCCACCACGAAAACAAAAAACAGTAGAAATCCCCTGTTTATTTACGAAATCCACCCAAATAAAGATCTTGAAAAATGTCTTATTTCTGTATCACTATACTCTCCTCGTTCAGCTTTCTTCAGTGTATTGACTATACACCCTTGAAAAATCTTGAAAAATGTCTTATTTCTGTATCACTACAAGCAGCGTCATGTGACGTTATATTGGGTACGAGACACCATTTGAAGGTAATAGCTACAAGATGCACTAGCTTAATATGTAACGGAAAAAAACGGCACTTCTAGTCAAGACAGTGCTTTGAGAGCTGATTTCTTAGACTTAAAAGAACCTTGTTTTCAACAACAACAAAAATCGCGCGTTATAGGCTTAAGAAATCCAGTCTAATAGCATTGGCTTCAATAAGACGATCTTCCTTTCTCCCTCCAGTGCTCCTTGCAGCTAACCCAGTTACTGGCTCCACCACAGAGTTATACACAATAATACTACGTCGTGTCACTGCCCTGTGCTCTCCTCGTTCAGCTTTCTTCACAGTTTATTGACTCCCCCTCCCCCCCCCCCCAAAACAATTATAAAAAACCTGCAGTGAAAACTATCACTTGCAATTGGTTAGGACGCAAATAATTTTATTTAATTGGGGGGGGGGAGGTAGCCCCGGGGATGGAGGGGGCATCCCTGTAAATGGCAGCATTTCCGTATTTTTTTTTCTTTGTGTTTAACGGGAGCCCTGCCAACACAGTCTAAAATGTTGAAAATCACCGTCGCCCTTCGAATTTTGGCCCCATTATACTAGTATAGCATCAATGCGGGAAAATTCATTTGCGCCGCCGCGTAACATTTTACAGAACACACCTCTCCCAAAACAAGGTAACCGCGGGTTGTCCGAAATTATAGCTACTCAAAACCAGCCTTGCTAATTTCCCACAGCCCTGCTTCTTTGAATACTATTTTGCCGAATAAAGTTCTACCTTACTTATAACCACACCAATAATATCAGGTGAATAGTATAGCAAGTAATAACGAATCACCATCTGTCTGTTGGTACTTACATAATTAAACTTACAAGTACCGTAACGCCAACGCTAACTAAACTAGCTCACGAATCAAACGGAAACGTAGTCGAGCAGTTAATGTATCATTGACATATGCTAAACACATTCGCCGGTCTTGCGCGCCACCTACCTTGTTGCCAAGCGACGACGCCGAGCAGCGAGAAGAGGCAGACGAACGCTAGGGTTCTCCACACTTCCATGTCTGCTGGAGGACTTACGGTTGGCCGATCGTTAGTATCACTTGAACGGAAGTATCGCGATCTTTCTGTTGACTGTTATAGGTTGGATAAACTCGTCCAACTTGTTGAAAAGAGCGATCAAAGACACGAACACAGAACACGCTTGCTTGTAGTCGGCGAACAAAGCGCGCTCTACGGTTTCCCCCCTCCGCGAGGAAAAGTAGACTGACCCCGTACACACTTAATCCAAAAGAATGGCAACTAAGCTGTCTTCTATTTATCACTGGTATCTGTTAAAATGACATAGTCTGTATTCTCCAGCGGTGTTTACAAAATCCTTTTCGTTTTCGTAGCAATCTTCGTGGAAACACGTAACACTGATATCTACATCGTATCTGGAAAACACCACGCTTTATGTATTTCGGTTTCGGTTTTGGTTTTCAACGTTTCTTCTAAGCCAGCGCCGATTTTGTGAAGACAAATAAAGCAAAACATGGTGCGGCACAAAGTATTATAGTTCGGTTCAATTGTTAAAATTGAATTTGTACGTAAGCAATCAAATTGGCCTAATTGGGGAAAAAAATTCCTTCACGACGTCATTTTTTTTTTATGTAAAAACTTCGAGACAGTACATGCAGTTTTTTATTTCGTAATTTTAGTGGGTGCCAACAGGGATGAAGAGGCTGGAGGGAACAACCTGGGAACAACGATGAACAACACTTCACAACTGTTTCAGGGGCATGGAAATAATTTTATCGTTACACAATTTATTAGACCATAATTGCGCAAACACAGGTTCGGGAGGGCCCAACTATTCCACTGGTTTCAATTTTATCCAGAATTGTAGGGGTTAATATAAATTTTACTAGGGGTTAAATTAACTGAGCTATCAAATCTACCCTTTCACTGCCCCCCCCCCACTCCTTTTTTCTTCTGTTGCTCGTAACGAAATAGGATATTTGTGTTATCGTGACTTGGATTCGAGCCTGGATTAGTAGTTAGTACTGTAAATCAGAAGCAGTGCCATACACCTTAAATACCGAAATATATGTGGTTTTTAAACGTTTACAATAGTGATGTATTTTCAATTACGCTTAATCAAGTAATCTTAATGTGTACTGTAACAATCTATAATCGTTGTGTACAATTTTGTGTTTGCCCACACACTAAGGTTCTGTTCTATAAAATGTCAACCTGATGGTAACTTGTAAAAAAAATAACAAACTTTGTTAATTTTTAATGGTATTTTTTAAAGTCAAAGTTGATTTCCACCTCGAATCTCTTCGCTGTCGTTCACTCTGTCTTTCAGAGAAGCCGAAATGATGCATGGGCGGAGATTTGAGCCGATAGACAGGGCTTTGATCATGCAGAAGGCAGGGGCCCAAATTTATTAGCCAGGGCTCCCCCTTTTCGGTGACCTTTTTGTAATCATCCTGGGTGTTCTAATGGTTTTTGTAACTATTACATTATTTTCGAACCATGAAAGGTGGTAACCTTCGGAATTACGTCGTGGTAAGTTCCTTCAGCCTTCCTTGAGAGAGTTTGTATGGAGATACCAAGGTAATGGTACTGTTGGATGCAGGGACGCTTTTATGGGGGGGGGTACATCCCTGGCATTGTTGGGCCTTGTTGTGACCGCTTTGTGTGTTCGTTCCTCTCCCACCCTCTTTTTTTTTATTCTTTCTTCTTGAAATGGCCTCCATTGACGATTTCACTATTTGCTGGAGCATGACCATGCTAACTCGAGTTCTCCAACGACAAAACGGGAGCGCAGACTCCGTCGAAAGACGCTGTACTTTGACCCATTGTCTACACCACTACCACTGAAAATGTCTATGCAAACGGCAAATTCGCCTTTAACAAAGAGTAATTTTGAACCACTGCTTGTGAATGACCTCCTGAATAAAACAGCGCATATCTTAGCCCGTCTGGAGTGTCTGGCCACTGAAAAAGATATGGACTTAATTGACATTAACACCAGACTTTCCACCATCGCAGACAGCGTTTCGAGATGTCACTCTGCCACAACCGCCTGTCACCCGGCCAGAACTTGACCTTTGGACTGCTACAATTCATGACAAACAATTGGACCTTTTAAGGGACTCCTCGGCTGATTTTTTTGAAAAATTGGACACACGTCTAAACAAGCTTCGTGAGGAACTCTGTACTTCGGTCACAACTTTCTTGGATTCCCAGCGAGCTTCAGACCCACAGTCAAATGTGGCAGTCACTTCACTTTGCTCCTTGTCAGGTTCTGGAGATTTTGCCATTCGTTCTACGCATGTGGATCTTTACCAGCCATGTGATTCTGGCCAGTCAAAACTCACACACCGCCATGAACCTATGATTTTTTACCATTCTCTCACGCCGGTCAATGCCCACCCTCGGGACGTTCAAGTAAAGTTTCGGGGTTTAGACAAATAGCACGGGAAAAAGAGAGTACAAAATCAGTCGTCCATCCTCAAGAGCAAAATTGCCCCGAACGACCATCTAACTCAGCATCTCAGGGTGCCCCCCACACCTCTACTTAACCCACTGACCAATATCAAGCGTTAAGTGCTCTCTGTCTTCAACAAAACAACGCCTACATAAACCTTGGGCAGTGCACTAAGTATGTGGCCGCCCTGAACCCTGCACCACCGGACACACTCCCCAACGAAAGCCCTAAAACTCCAACGCTTGATGGGGTACTTCCGGAAATAATTATTGGCGATTCCCATACCAGGGACCTACGACTCGGAAATCACCCTCTCTCCACTACTTGGACCTGGGCCGGTGGGAGAGTCGAGGACATTTTTAGAAAGCTACCATCGATTTTGGCCACAGTAAAACAGGATGCAAATTACATTCTGTGCCTTGGATCAAATAACATCTCTTCGAACCAACCAAACAGAATTGTGCACCATATTAGAGAAATTGTTAACCTGATTCGGTCTGGCCAATACCTAGCGAAAATCACGTTCATCGCCATACCACCTAGATTTTTTTTCACGAAGACCGGAGGACGACCGTGCAGTTTCACATACAAACACTCTTCTTCAAAATCTCTGTGTTGAGGAAAACATGAGTTTTATTAGTATTGATAACCAAATTTGGAACAATAGACAGCTCCAGGATAGAGATAGCCTTCATTTGACAACGCAGGGAAAATTAACCCTTGTGGGGGAGATTGTGTGCGTTCTAAACCGTGAGGGAAACGCTCAAATGTAATGGGACAAACCTCCTCCTCCTCCCATCTGTTTGCTCGTCAATCCCTGTCATCACCACCTACCCCTAAATCTGACCTTAGATGCATCCTTTTGAATGCCCGTAGTCTGGTGAAAAATCTCTCTTCTTTCCATGCTATCCTTGCCAGTCATGAATACGAATTGATTTTCGTTGTGGAAACTTGGTTGAACTGTAGTGTCACCGATGCCATGATTGTTGGAGGCCAGCCTTATTCGGTATTACGTAGGGACCGTGGGTCGCATGCTGGTGGGGTCTTAGTTGTTTATCGTTCAGGCTTGGGAGCTGTTGAGGGTGACTTCGTGACACAATCTGAAGCACTGTCTTTCTGCTTACCAGACTGTGGTCTTAACTTTATTTTATGCTACATTCCGAATAGTTTATGCAGTGAGACAATCTCAAATATATGCAGCTTTATTACGGGGACTCTACATAACTCGTTTCAAAATATTATTTTAGGTGATCTAAACTTATCTTCAGTAAACTGGTCCACCAGTACAGCTACTATTCGCTAGCATCGTATCCTTGCTGATTTTTTATGCCAGCTTGGATTTTTGCAGCTGGTGGAGACTCCTACTAGGGGCACAAATATACTCGACCTTGTCTTGACCCAAGATGAACGTCTCATCTATGACACTCGGGTGATGGACCATTTGGGTTCTAGTGACCACTCGATGGTCACCTTCTTGATAAACCGTAAAACTTCACTTTCGTTTGTTACTAAAACACAAGCCGGAAAGGTAGACTTTAATTTACTTCGATCCCTTCTCTAAAAGGTTAATTGGAAGCGCTCCTTTCAACACTGTTCTGGGTGTATCCATTGTACTTGGGATTGTTTCGTTGATCTTATTAATCAAAATGTAAATGTTTGCCGTCTTGTGCCGCAACTTCGAAAAATTCACCAAATTTTCTGCTTCGGGAGATTCGTTTGTTGGGTCACAGAAAGCTTCAGCTTTGGCATAAGTATAAGAAATCACGTACGCCGGGGTCCAAAGAGGCATATGACCGATGCAAGGTTCAGTATCAGTCGGCAGTTTCTGCTTGGCACTCTAAACTTGACTCAGCAATTATTGAGAAAGGAAACATGTCGGCACTTTTCAGGCATTATAAAAATATGACTGGAACTGCCAGGTCCATCCCTCCATTACAAATAAATAATAGGTTTATTTCGGTTAATTCAGAGAAGGCAACTGCTTTAAACAACATTTTCATAGCTAATGGGATACCTGATAATGGTGTCTTACTGCCCCTGGTTGGGCCCAATATTGAAACCAGAGAAGGCTGTAACTTAGTACAGTTCACCATACTGGATACTTTGAAGGCAGTACAGGGCTGTAAACCGAGCCATGCGATAGGCCCGGATGGTTTTTCAGCTTTTTTCCTTAAGGAAACTGCCTACAAGATTGCTCCTGCTCTAACAATTCTCTTCAGGGTTTCTATGGAGTGTGGAGAAATTCCACAAGTGTGGAGCCAAGCAACGATCGTGCCGGTCTTTAAGCATGGTAATGCTTCTCTTCCTGTAAATTATCGTCCTATAGCCCCGACTTCTATCGTTTGAAAGGTTATGGAGACTTTGGTACGAAACACCATGCTGGATTGCTGTAACACGCACATCTCTTTTAGATACTAACCAATTTGGTTTCTTACCCCGTCGATCAACTACTTTGCAACTCCTTGTTGCCCTCGATCGATGGACTTCTGCTTCCGACGTGGGGGCTCCCTTTGAGGTGGTTTACTTTGACTTTAAACGTGCATTTGAGTCGGTGATCTACTCTAAGTTGGTGGCAAAACTTTAGTTTTTGGGAATCGGAGGAAATCTTCTGGACTGGTTGCGGGCCTTCCTAAGAGATTCCCAACAACGGGTCCGTATTGAAGGTACCTTCTCTGCCTTCCTTTCGACGTCCAGTGGGGTTCCCCAGGGCTCGGTCCTGGGTCCATTCTTATTCGTGGTCTTCGTTTCGGACCTTTTACCATCTTCTTCTTTTGAGGGTGACCTCAAACTTAAGTTTGCGGATGATATTAAGGCTGTCACTGAGGTGGTAGACTCTGCCGACCATGCCAGGTTGTCTGCCGTCATAAATGCAGTCTGGGATTGGTCAAATCTCTGGCAGTTATCGCTCTCATTGGAGAAGTGTTTTTCGTTTCATATTGGTCGGTCTGCAGCATTAGCCCCTTTCCTCCTTGATGGTAGGCCACTCGGTACAATGAGTGATGTAAAGGATCTGGGTGTTTGGTTTACTTCTGACTTAAAATCATCAACACATTGTAAGAAAATCGCTACTCAGACTTTCCACCGTCTTCGTATCGTCAATCGGTGTTTCTCGAAGGCTGACAAGCTGACCAGGGCCTTTAAGGTATATGTTAGACCACTCCTTGAGTATGCGAGCCCAGTTTGGTCCCCCTATCTTCTGAGCGATATTGATTTGCTTGAGTCTGTGCAAAGATACTTCACCAGGATTCTGCCGGGCTTGCGGAAACTCCCCTTTGCAAAGAGGTTACGACGACTGGGCTTACCCACACTGCACGTCTGCACGCAGACTTGTCACTGATTATTCGATCATCCACAACTTACTACTCCTTGATTTCTCATTCTTTGAAGTCGCTTTCAGGCGACTCGTGGTCACCCATTAAAGTTGAAGCTTCTCTCGTCCCGCCTCGATTGCAGAAAACACTTCTTTGCACTCCGTGTTGTGCCCTGTTCGAACTCGCTTCCAACTGAGGTGGTGACTTCGCCTTCTCTTCATTGTTTTCGTCGGTTAATTAGAGCTTGTGACCTATCTAAATTCCTTAAGAGGGTTTATTAGTGACACATCCTTTACCTGTAGTGCACCTGTCTTCTATTTTTTCTTTATTATTGAATTAAATCAGGGGCGGTGTTAGTGGTTTTACCCTTCCGTCACCGAACCAGCTATATGTGGCAGGTTAAACATTTATATTATTATTATATTTATGTATGGTAATGCAAAATTTCTCAGAGTTAGACACTGTACCTATCATACCCAGAATACTGTGCAACACTACTTGTTTCTAATAAAACTGTTTATAATCTTGACTAGTAAGTCGTATTAACACATACTAATTAAAGGCACAATAGAGTTGAAACTGTCCATTTTCGTAAGACAACCGAAACAACCATGACTAATAACTTTCAATCATATACAGACCAAATCTATCTAGTAGCTGAGCTAAACAACGAACCGAGCCGAATTTATGCCCATTCCACCAATAAGCTTGTTTTGCTTGAATAATTCAAAAACATCATCTTTAAGTACCTTAGCAATGGGTTTCCGTTACCCACTATCAGTAAATATAATAACTTTAATTGGCTCTCCACCTCTCAGAAACAACAGCATAAAACCGGATTTCTTGTTGCGCCTTACATAAGGGGAGTTACTGAACCACTTCGCAAGAAATTATACACTGATAATGTGCGCCTTGTTAGTAAAAGTAGCCGCGCTCTTCACAGCCAACTTCAGCCTCCTCCCCTCCCCTCCCAATACCAGTACTACAATATTCCTGCCAGATTTACAAAAGACACCATTTATAGCATACCTTGTGCCCATTCTGGATACATAGCCACCTATGTAGGTCATTGAAAGCCAGGGACAGGAAACATGTGAGGAAACATGTAAACATGAAACATGTAAACATGTTTACAGGAAACATGTAAACAGGAAATATGTAAACGACTTAGATCCCACAAATCAAACTTTAAATTAATGAAACAAGAAAACTCACTGGTTCAACACTTTCAAAAAACAGGGCATGAACCCGAAATTTCGCAAACAAAAATTTTATTTCAAATTCCTCACACCAAAACACGCGAAAACTTGGAAACACTTTGTATTCATTTAACCAAACCACCTGTTCATAATGACTTAATACCTACAGCCAATCACATACAAGACTGCATTAAGTTATGCAATGACGCTGGCATCAACACATTTCCACCAATCAAAATCCAGGGACCCACTATTTAAAGCATAGCCGACCGAATTCGCTTTCATTCGACCAGCAGACTTGGGTGAGTTAGGTGTGACTGTTGGCACATTCTTTCGAATTGTGCTAACTTTTATTTTATTTGGTTTTAGTTTTTAGCATGGAACCTTGCATCCTTATGACTTGTAAGTTTTATTTCCATGGCTCTGCTCTTCTGTTATATTATTAATTTTAATTTTTATTTTTAAGTTGTTTGACATGTTTTAAACCCTTCACCTGAAAACGGTTCCGACCTTGGAACCGAAACGGCGTGATTTCGTTGTTTAACCAGCACTTGATGGCTACTCTGTATGTGTTTTTATACAAGTCCAAAGGCAACGTAAATTGGTTTGCATCTGTATTTATTTAACTCTTCTGAGCCGATATTCTTTCTATCCTGTTTATTCCACCGGTTCAGGCATAGGCCTGTTGCAAAAAATGCCTTCAATGGTATGGACCATGTCCAGAGTGCTACAGCTACATTCCATACAGTTAGACTACGGAAGTATAGGGTTGGGTTTGGCAACTAACGTGCGAGGCAGGTTCCATCTTCCATCACAAACAAGCCGACCGTGAAGTCATTCTCGTGGTCACGTTCAACGCCAGCAGTGAGAGAAAAGTAGAAATTTAAGTATTCAATTTATGTTAAATAGCTGCGTGTTCAGCTTTAAAATACATTGAGGCATTCAGTAGGTACCTCCTTACTCGATACCAAGATAATACATTTTTTAACATAGTGAACATCTCCATGGCACAAAATAAGAAATTATTTCTCCATCCTCCATGAAATCGTTTATGACCTGCCTCTGATTCACAATGTTTGATTTTGCACGAGCGAAATGCCGGGACAAACCCAAACACCTATCTGAATTTTGTAAACCTTTATTAAGGTTTATCAGAATTACACATGCATGGGGCTTTCACAAGTATCCTACTTAACTGCACACAATCGTTTTTTCATTTCGGATAGTAAGATCTTCGTCAATAGAAAGTAGATTTCATTAGGGGTTTTCCATTGGTTAAAATAAACAGTTGGTTTTAGTATGGCAGCATTTCGCTCAATAAAGCATGTGCAGTGAAGCGTAAACGGTCCTCACATGGAACTATGGGAAAAACCGCTAGGCTGGGAAAGACAGTTGCAAATCCCAACCCATCTGACTCTACTTGCTTTGTTAGACAGATCCGGTATAAAGAGCGAAAGTTGTCGCATGCCAGCATTATTCATTTCAATTTTTTTTTTACTTGGAGTGGTGATCAGCCCACACAAAGGAAAACCAATCAGCCCTTCGGGAAACTTCCCGACTTCCAAATAAGCCAGTCCACCTCTGGAACTAGGTTCATGGGCCTGCTTGGTCTGCCGCGTTTTATGCATCGCGTTTGTTAGTCACCCACATTCTGCTTTCGTAATTTTGAGAAATTAAAAGCGATTCACTTTTAAAAAGTGCATAAAAATAACCACGATCAAAAGTTTGAATAAACAAGGGGCTACAGCGACTATCTAGTCGCACTGGTCTTCTGTACAGTTCCTCCACTTCCAATGTTGAGGCGCACACCTCTATCAAGCACTACAACAGCAATCTCTATTATATACATAATCTAAAAACAGTAACCATCAGAATTGCCCGTTACAAATATGTTAGCTTTTAAGCTTATTTTACGTTTTAGGCATAATTGTCAGCGTTTAGGCCTTATTTACAACTTTAATTTCGTAAGTAGCAACGAACGGAGATTTGGATTGAATACAGTAAGCCTATTCATTTTTGCAACACGGTATGCCTCCGCGCACACCGTTACAGTGTTACAACGTAATGCGCAATGTAGCCTATATAGATCAGTGGTAGTAAGGAAGGGAAAGGAGAAACGCTGCAACAGCGACTCGTAGCAACTATTGACGTTGCCATGGTAACGTGATTTTTGATTTAATATTCATTTTTTAGGCCTAATTTCTTTAACGGCAGTTTTAGTTTCGTAAGTAGCAGATAGGCCTAATGGAGAATTTGGTTCGATCGTAAGCCTATTCATTCATGCAACAATGCGACAATACTCTTAAACGAAGCTAAAATGTTTTTGTTTTTACGGCTGCGTTAACACAAATCTTTAGGATTTCAATTCGACGATGAAATGTTATTATTTAATTTAGTTACGTCGAAGAAGTCTATTAGCTATAAGGAGGCAACAATGTTTTAATTTGCCATGTTATTTAACTAACTTGACACTGAATCGAACTTTGTAAACAGTGGTCGTCAATTTCTGGTACCGTTGCGAAGTTGAAAAAAGCGACGGACGGACGGACAAAGTCGTTGCAATAGTCTTCTCAGCCGGTACGGCTGTACGGAAGACTAAAACTAGTACAAAACCGGATTGTTTCAGCAAGTTAAGAAGCAGAAACTAATTACCACCAGCAAGGTGTGTTTGCTCTCATCCACAGAGCATTCTCTGCTGACGAGCCCAAACAAGAGCAAGCAAAACAGTCTGTTTAGAGATCTCTGTGGGTGAGAGAACATGATTTTAAATATAATCTAAAAAGCTTTTGAAAATAAAAATTGAATCGGACCCGCAGCTTCTTAGATCCATAAATCAACAGATCTACTAAGTGAACTATGAATCTATAATCATACAAAACACGGAATTTTTTTAAAGTTTATTATAAAGACAATGGATTTTGGTAATACACAAATTTTCAAGCGTTAAGCTCCATTCCTGTCACACACTAGGGCAGACCCTGAATACTGCCCAAAACTTGCTATTACCAACGGAACTGTTTATAAGCTCCTGCTAGTAAGTACGACATTTAATAAGTTTTGAAACTAGCATTTTATTTAAATAAGGTTACATGAATGAGCAGTTTTGTATCTGAAAATGATACTAAATACACAACATTCACACAGCAAGATGGCTTTTAACTTGTAGGATTAAAATACATTGTAACTATAAGAAAGAATGGTTTTAAAAGTTTAGGACATCTCTTGACATAGTAATTTAACTGAAGGGGAATTTGGCATACAGTTTAATAAAAGAGTACTTTTAAATAATGTTTTATTTAATTAATGAAAACTACGTTTTATTGTGCTGGGACAGACATGGAAGAGGGCGTTTATCAGATCATTTTAATTCCAAACCTGACAACATTGACTCCACCATACAATGTTACTACACATTACTTTGCTTTCTTTATAAACACAGCTAACTATTTAACACATAATGTGTCCAAAGCAT
>JAHWFP010178899.1:39375-55917 GCA_023313725.1 Lithobius niger | reverse complement strand
ACGGATATTTTCTGTATATTTACACAACAACTTGTTAATATACAGACGAGTTTTTGTTTTTCTGCTTACAAGAAATAACTTGTCAAAATACAGACATTAAATTGTAATTTTACAACTTTTTTTTACAGTGTAGGCAAGCAACTGTAAGGAGTGATTTAAATTCAATATGTACTCAGATTAGTACACCACGATTTTGAAAGAACATCGACGGTTGTCGTTACGAAAAGGTGGATGAATTCATCATATCATCTATTTTTTTCGCTTACAGTACACTAAAGCGTCACTATAGTGTCCTCGGCCTATCTTAAGTTCGCCCCAGAACGAATACAGATAATCGATTGTATGTTTTCGATAGCAGAGCACCTTGTTGACATCCTAGATGGTTACAAAAACAATGGCGGCCGTCGATGAAAGCCGCTCCCTCCAGGAAGATGTAGCCGCTCAAAAAATATCTGCAGGACTCAGATACTCTGTGCGTACAATAAACGCGTGCACGTCGAGTATTCTCCTGATTTAAAGGCTGGTTGCCACCAAATGAAAGTTTGGAGCATCAAGCGCCACCATCAAGCGCTATAAAGAATTCTTACTAGCCCTTGGTCGCCACAAGCAGAGGAATGCACAAAGAAATATCTATAAACACAACAGACAAGCCACGTTCCTTCTGAATTATTGAGAAAGAATTTGGTACGCCCTCGTGTACCTGGGAACGAGCTAGAAAAATTAACGACGCTAATATCACTAGATGGCGCCAGAAGATTTTCTTTATATTTTCTCAGGGCGCCATCTAGTGATATTAGCGTCGTTAATTTTTCTAGCTCGTTCCCAGGTGCACGAGGGCGTACCAAATTTTTACTCAATAATTCAGAAGGAAAACGTGGCTTGTTCGCCGTGTTTAAAGATATTTCTTTGTGCATTCCTCTGCCAAAACTTTTGAACTGCAACAAACAAGCCTCGTGACTCCTATTTATTGAGTAAAAAATATGATACGCGCTCGTGCACCCGGAAGCAAGCTGCAATGATTAACGATATTAGTGACACTAGATGGCGCCAGAAGATTTTCTTTATATTTCTCGTGGCGCCATCTAGTGACACTAATATCGTTAATCATTGCAGCTTGTTTCCGGGTGCACGAGCGCGTACCAACCAAATTTTCGCTCAATAATTAAGGAGTCACGTGGCTTGTTTGTTGCGTTTAAGAGTTTTGCTTTGTGCATTCGTTTGCTTCCTGCTAGAGAGAACTCGACGAACAAGTTGCCGCAACGTTAATTTGGGGGCAACCCGCCTTTTAAATGTAAATGGTGAAAATTTGATAGATTCATCCAGAAGTAAACAGTTGCGTCTCACAGTGGCTGCACTTCTAGGACATCACATGTGCTAAATTGAACCTGAACATGTAATTGAAAATGAAACTATAGAGCAGTGACATTTGCCGCCATATTGGCACCAGTTTGTGTTTTGGAGGGCATAATTACAAGGTGCACTACATAAAAAAGGAGGGAAAAACAACGGAAGAGCGGATTTCTTAGGCTTAAAATAACGTTGTTTTCTCCAACAACGAAAATCGCGTTTTTTAGGTCAAAGAAATCACTCTTCACAGCATCGGCTTCAGTATGACGCCCTTCTGTTTCTCTCTGAAGTGCCCCTTGCAGCTAACCCATTAAGGCTCCAGCATAGAGTTATATACAATAATACTACGTCGTGTCACTGCTCTATAGCCTCCATACCATTATGTATACAGAAAGTTCACTTGCATCACCAAGTTTTTGTTAATCAACCGCAACAGTTACTAAAATACCCGCCCAGGACCTTGCAAGCAGAATCGTTTGCTTGAATGGGTTTTGCAATATGGCCGCCAAAAGCGCCAATTCGCCTCGGATTCAGCTGTTGCCACTGGTTTGTCGGTCGAGGGTGTTAGTTACAACCGAAAAAAGAAAAGAAAAGAGAAAATCATGCATTTGACCGTCAACAATTGTGTGGCAGAGTGGCAACCTAAGTATTTTAAATCGGTTTTGTAGCTAGTAAAAATTTTCCAAGTAAAACTACGTAAAAATATAATTTTTATTTTTTTAAAACTCGTCACTATAGTCAGTGCTCCAGTGATATCCTCCAAAAAGTGCTCAGCTGCCTCGTCAAACATCCACCCATACATGGATTGGATACAGCGTAGATTTATTCGAGTGAACTTTTTTTTTTAATAGAAATGCATAATATGAGCTGTTCTAAGCCTAACTTAGTTGTAGTGTAGATAATACGTACAATTCTGGCATTGAAATTGTTCATGTTACTATTAAATCTATTTTTATTTTAAAGCTTAGAAACATTCCGGAACAATGTCTTTTTTTTTCTTTCGTTCTCATCATTGTGTTTTTCTATTCCAGTAACAGGGAATGAGATATTTCTCAAAGTGAGCGACTTAATTGGAAAAGATGTAAGGACCCTCGGATTGGCATTGGATTTCCGCAATAGTGAGTTGGATGCCATCGAATTGGATACAAAATACGGAACGAAACAAGTGGCATTCAACACTCTGGACAAGTGGCGAAACCGTGAGGGAAGCCAAACAACAGTAGGGAAGTTAGCCGAGATTCTGGAAAAGATCGACCGGAAGGATATTGCAGAAGCAATGTAAGCCTATCTGTAATAATAATAACAGAACATTTAACTAAAAGCCCAGCCTAATCACAGTATAAAATAATGACGAAAACAGGAGCTTTCACACATAGAAGAGAATGTGAAGAGAATGTTGGTGTGTGTGAGATGCTTGGCTGCTGGGGAGGCTGCTCTGCATGTTGCTTAGCAACAGTGGGAGGAGGAGGAGCCAGGTTTGAACTTGAGTGTGCTGGCAGTTGAGAATGCTCAGTAAGACTGGGCGAAAGCTCCTGTTTTGGTCTTTATTTTATACAGTGATTAGGCTGGGTTTTTAGTTTCATGGGTTCACAGTGAGTGTGGTTATTAATAGAACATTTGTTTGCAAAGCAAAACAGGTCAGGCAAGGACACTAGTATCACTTACTGCCAGCCTAAATTACATAAAACCCAGTAAAATTTCACTAACAATGCATAAAAAGAAAACAAAAGTTGGACATCGGTAAGTTGACCTATATACAAAAAAAAAAAAAAAGGCGTCAAATCCTGTAAGTCTAACAATCGTCTGAAGACACCGAAGACACTGAAGACAACTCCCTAACAGTTTCATTTTTTAGGGAGTTCCATGCAGGGGCCACCCTTACAGCGAAAACACAAAAAAAAACTTAAACAGTAGCTGTTATTTGTACAACTGCGCGTTCTGGCGTCTGTATGTATGTCTAAGGGTCAATGTCAACCAAAAAAAAGCTTTTTTAGTAGGACGAAAAGCTGGATTTGAATTAAATTTAGCAAACAGCAAAAAAAAAGACCCCAACTTTGCTCATCTCATTCGAATTTCGACCAAATCGGCTAATGTTAACAAATGGTGTTGTATTTTTACAATTTGATACGTAGCATGATGTATTTAAGTCTTTGCCCTAAACTACTGCAGGCTCAGGTCTCAAAGCGCTCAAAATATTAATGGGTGTTGGGTCGATACCACTTGTTTTCTGCTTGTGTTTCATCGAAGTAGTTGATTTTTTGTTGTTGTGGCAGATTTTTTTCTTGGGGGGGGGGTATTTTCTGTTGACACTTTTCCGTTAGATTTATTTTAGCTGGATTTACTTTAAAACAAATGATGTAACAAGTACACTTTTCTGAAATTACATCACTGCTGGTTTCGGTTATTGTGAGGTGTCGTACATGTTTTCTATTCTTATCCTGTGTAAATAAGTACGTACTTCACTTAACTGTATCTTGTGCTAACTTTAGCACTGGGAGTGAACTGAACAATGTTCGCTGCCGAACTATATGAGAATGGGCGCTTGTTACTTTCGGGCATATTGCGTCAGTTGAGGGCGTTTTGATTCATGGGATTAAAATAGAATGAAAATACATTCATATTAGAAAGGACAATCTCAACTGACCAGGTGATTGTCCTTTCTTATACGAATCTATGTTCATTCTATTAGATTTGAAATTTTCGACGGACAAGGAGTAACTTGGGCACCCCTTCAAATATATTGTGAAGGCCATTTTGTTCTCTTGTGCAAAGTTGAAAGTTAAACCTTACAATTTTCCATGTTTTGCTTAAAACCTAAGCCGCGTGTACGAGTCGTAAAAAATCTCAATTGGCCGAGCGAGCGTAGTGAGCGAGTTCGAGGGCTTGACTGAATTTGGATTTTGTGCGGCTGCTTGTCTCCTAGTTTGTTTGGTATAGAGTAAGGGTAGCAACTTTGGCCTGGTTTGGTTGAAATTTCGCAACAAGGTATAGCACGCACACGCTCGAAGATAATTACTTGCCACAGATTTTTCGGAGACATTCAGAAATATTCGGAGATGTTGGAAGTAGAGAGCTGAGCAGAACAAGGTCGGCTGAACACTGGATAGAAATTGTATATAATTAAAAAGTATTATAGCTTTTCTTGCTCGGCCGTATGCAACACATTAATTCAATTAACTTTTTTTTTACTTAGAAGGTGACGAACAGTATAGTTTACACGTTGGTGTTTATGACCAGGTATAAACTAAACACATTAGAGTATGAGTAGCAGCGTTAATGGTGGCCACGTTTTCGAAAGTTGTAAGATAGACCTGGCCAGTCTTCTCTGGTCCTTTTCCTTCAATTCCCTGCGTTTTCTAAAAGCTTGAGGCCAGTTTTAACCACAATATAAGACTTCGGAATTACTTTGTGAGAGCAGAGAAGGTACCGTTTCAAGATGCCCACTGACTGGCACAAATCCCACAACAACATATAAAAATGAGCAAATTTAAATTTTCAGTCCTAATATGCGGATCATGTTGATCACAATAAAAACACACAAAGCTAAAACGACGAGCAGCAACACTCTGCTTCAGCCATCAATACGGCCATGTTGGAAAGATGACATTTTCCAACATGGCCGTATTGTTGGCTGCAGCAGAGTGTTGCTGCTTGTCGTTTTAGCTTTGTGTGTTTTTATTGTGATCAAGGTCACATATTAGGACTGAAAATTTAAATTTGTTCGTTTTTATAAGTTGTTGTGGGATTTGTGCTAGTCAGTGGGCATCTTGGAACAGCACAATATAAGAGAAAAGAAAGTCCGTATTAAGTTTGTAGTACACTGCTCCGTTCGGTTCCGTTCCGTCCCGTTCCGACGACTGTCGGCAACCGACGGATGGTCCAGCACACATCGCTTTCGTCACTCACCGTGTCAGTCGCTCACCGTGAGCTTTTAAATTGATCGTGCCCAAATTGGCAATGCATCTGAAGAACAACTTGTAGTGAGTGACCTTAACTCGGTAATTAAATAGAAAATCGTAGTAAATTAGGTATTAATTTTTAACGCTCGGGCATGATACATTTAAGTCCAGAAGCCAACTGAAATTTGTTCGCATCTGTATTTAGTAGAGGAAAGGCGTTGTGTGCAGATGTGTGACGGACGACGACGGCCGTCGACTAAAGCCCTAACCAGACTGGCTGCTCGCGGCTGCACGCCGACGTAGTATGGTGTAAAAAAGACTTCAATATTCGTCCTTAACGCAACACCAACCACACGAATGCTGCAATGTTGACCTTGTAGGCACGTAGTTACGCATAGCTTCGCACGAAATTTTCTTCTGTCTGGAGAGGGCTTGAAGCTTGTAGCACACTACTCCGTTCCGTCCCGTTCCATCATGTCACGTCGCAGGCCGTCAAAGTTCTGTTTGGATTAAACGCATGTAAAATACAGGATCCGCGACGTCCCGTTCCGTGATGGCCCTGTCGGAATATCACGACAGAATCCTTTCAGTCAAAAAACGATCGCATCGGAGGAGTGTACGCACCGGCCGTCGCAGTCGATGGCCGTCGTCATCCGTAACGCGCCTGCGACGGCAATACATTTTCCTTACTAAATACAGTAGCGAACCTATTTCAGTTGCCTTCTGGACTTAAATGTCATCATGCCAGAGCCTAAAGAATTAATATTATCTAATTTACTACGAATTTTTATTTAATTACCTACTTAAGGTCACTACAAGCCCTTCTTCATTTGCATTGCCAATTTGGGCACGATCAAATTTAAAAGCTCAGCGGAGCCGACTAAAAACGGCTAGCTATGGAAGAAATGTGCGCTGGACCATCCGTTGACGTCAGTCGTCGGGACGGGACGGAACGAAGCCGTGTGCGACCTGCTGACGGGAGGTGTGTGCTCCTCTCCAATGCTATCAGTTTTGACTGACAGGATTCTGCCTCGACAATGCCGTCCGTCAGCCGACGGGTCGTCACGGAACGGGACGGAGCAGTACACGCCGCTCCTCTAATCTGTATGCTTTTAATGCAAACAGAAATTTGACGGCCTGCGACGTGACGTGACGGAACGGAGCAGTGTGCTACAAGCTTTACACGTGCTATTTTACGTTGGAGGTTTGATACGTTCTTAGCCGAAGCCATGATGCTATTGAGCCGGACAATTTTGCTAAGTTGCCCCAAATGGAAATTCCTAGTACCTTTACATGCCGCAATCGACAGGAGCATGAAGCATCACAAGACTATCCTCTTACCGAAAATTCCTGCGGTGGTTAAGATCAGGATCAAACAATGCAATTTAGTACATGACACAGTCGTGCTAACTATTACGACACTTTGCCCTATTCCATGTCCTATTTTACCAACAGATGGAGCCAGTTGTTTGATTTTCCATATGCAAACTAGTTAGTTGACCCGACTTTACGCCATTCACCTTGCTGACTATATTTGGTTGGATAGAAACTGAATTATTATCAGTATCATTCATATTAAACTAATACTTTTTTTGTTGTTTTTTAGTTCACCCTCACGGCCAAAAACCCTGAAACGTAACGATGAGCATTTGTCAGGTAGGTCTAATGTTTTAATTTACGAGACGAGTTCAGTTAGTGAAAGTAATAGGTCACTTCACTTATTAACAAGAAGATAATTTTTCCATCACATTTTAAAAAGAAAATAGATAACTACTTGGATTATCGACACTTACGCTGCCAAACTACAACTTCGTGGCCTACGCTGAGCAAGCATCAAATTTGCGTGTTATAGAGCAGTGACATTTGCCGCCATATTGGCTCCAAGTATGGGTTTTGGAGGGCATAACTACAAGGTGCACTACATAAAAATGGAGAGAAAAACAACGGAAGAGCGGATTTCTTAGGGTTAAAATAACGTTGTTTTCTCCAACAACACAAATCGCGCGTTTTAGGTCTAAAAAATCCACTCTTAACAGTATCGGCTTCAGTATGACGCCCTTCTGTTTCTCTCTGAAGTGCCCCTTGCAGCTAACCCATAAAGGCGCCAGCATAGAGTTATATACAATAATACTGCGTTGTGTCACTGCTCTATACTATAAATAGAGATCTCAGCCTCTGTTTAGAAATAAGCCCTAAGACAAAATATGAACTAACAAAATGTGAAATCAATTCTGTACGAGCTTAATTTGGCCTTTTCTTTGTTGCGTGTGAAAACCGTATATTTTATCATGTTTTTCTGTAATATTTAGCATAAATATTTTAATAATATTTGTAATATGTCTGATGGAATTGACGAATTACAAAAAAGTAAGATATTTCTTTTGCAGTTCGTTTTTCCTCACATATGGCGCCAATTATTTTTCGAATTTTTTACTAAACTAGCAAGCAGTTATAAAATGAATAATTCAGGCAAGATTAGGTTAAGTTGCAAAATTAATTTCGCATTTAAGTTTAAATTTTGTCTTGGAGGTGGTTTTGATAAAAAAAAAAAATAAAGTTTAACGCCGTCTTGCTGCTCAGATTTAACAAAACCAATTTTTTTTACGTACTGCCTTTCTTAACCCTTAGTTACATGAATTAATCCTAGGAATAATTTTTTTAATGACAGGTCAGTAATGGGATTTCGAACCAGTATTCACTTGGTTTGAAGACGACGTCGCTGACTACTGTGCTAATGCTGCTCGCTTTGCTCGGGGTTCGCGGGAGCCCCTCACAAAGCTTTTGGTACGGGTGAGGACTTGGTTTTTTTTACATTCAGTCAACTATTTTGCCGGCTGGCTACACCGCGTGACTTGATGTTACCGTAAAAGACGACAACAAAGTGATATTTTTCAGATTCGGTTATTAGATTGAAACAAAGTTCCATCCAGCGCCCGAAAAGTTGTACTAGATTGAGATGAAACGAAGTATGCCACTTCTAACCTTTGCCCTATTCCACCGCTTCCCATACCCTACATGGGGTTGGTGGTTGGGAGGGGGGGGGGGAGGGTCATGCATTAAGGTAAAGATAAGGGTGCGTAACGAAGGAGGTTTTTACTGGGAGAAGAAGGATTTAACCAGGAAAAGGTTTTAAGCAGGAGAACGATGGTTTAAACATAAGAAAAGGGGTTTGAGCAGAAAGAGGGTTTACCAGAAAAAGGAGGAGAGCTTAACTGGGAGAAGGAAAATTTGAGTAGGAGGAGGGTTTGAGAAGGGAAAGGAGGGCTTAACCAGGAAAAGAAGGAGAGTTTAACCTGAAGGAGGTTTAACCAGGAGACTGAGGCGGGTTTAACCAGGAGCACAGGACCAACTCTTAACTGTTTCTATTTACTCTGTCATGTGACCAATCCCTAAGAGCTTTGCTCACACCTTTAATTGCAGCAACAACAAAAAAAAAAAAACGAGTGCTGAGAACTAATAATGTCGAGGAGCGATTGTTAGTTCTTTGCACGAGGGAAGCAGGCGATAACTTATTTATCTACCGATGTCCGGATCTCTGCCCGACAATGAAGAAGCACGCAACTCCAATAATGATGTAGTGCACGGAGCAGTCCAACAATGCAAGACGGAAAGGAAAAAAGCATTTGCGTTTGCGTATAGTGTTCTATTATGGCTTCGGATTTGGTATTCGAGGATTTGTTTGATTTGTCGATTAATGGAGATATTTAGGAACAGAGTACGGAATATAATGTTGAAGATGGCTGTGTCGGAAGTCGGTGCTCAAGATCGCCCTTACATTGGGGCTGAAGCCACCCCCTTTTCGCCATTTTTCTTTGCCTTCTTGCCCTTTTGGTAGACAGAATCATGAAGAAAATCTTTTACAAAACATTAAAAAAACGTTAACACAAAGGTTTTTCGACGACCTGTAACACCAATTAGGCCAAAATAAGGCGCGTCCCAAAAAAAAAAGTTATCAGAAAAAGCCCCCCATCCTTTTCTTTTGTTTGCTGTTCAGCAGGAGCCCTTGTCGATGCGTCCGACAATTTACATGGAAACTAACCATCTTCACAAGCAAACTAAAATGTACCGCCGAAACTACAGATTTGAAAGAACGTTTTAAACGAGCAACTTTAAATTTTCACAATGGGCGTCACATGAGTTTTAATGCTTGAAATGTACCGATATTGGCCGTTTTCAGAATTTTTATCATGGTGAAAAATAACCAGTCGTTTAGAAAGTACATTTTAGACAATGGGACGTGAACACGGGTTTCGTTAAAAAAGTAATCGAAACTCCGTGCAGAGAACAGCCCTTTTTCATTGTTGTGTCCTGCATCGTTGTATTGTAATCGAGTGCTGAGAACTGCACCGGGTGCTGAGAACGATTTCTCAGCCCCGGTTCATTCTTGTGTTCCTGCATCCTTGTATTGTTACAAGAGGGATGAGATGCGGACGGATATCGGTAGATAACTAATTCTTCTCACATAGCCAACGATATTTTTGTGAGGTCCAGTCACAGTCAGTGAAATACGGAGAAGTCAAGACGTTGGCTTCATTGTTGTGCCGTTTTATGCATTAGTTTCTTCAAGTAATAACGAGTTTTGTTAGGACATACATCGTCTGCGTATGTTAGGCCGCTGCATCTTGTGGCTGGATTGACATGGTTAAACGATCAACCCTCTTTTTCAACCCCTGTACAACCAACATATTTCCACTGACCCCCGACTTGAGTTGCTCACAATCTGCTCAATAACTCTGCAAGTCATTACGGTTGTACGTTACCGATAATGCAGACTCTAAGCAATCCGTGTGTAGAGGCTGTTGAGAAGTTTTAACAGAAAATTGTCTTATATAAATTGTTCATTCCCACCGACCTCGTCTAAATGAGTGTATATATTTGCATAGACGAATTTTGGTAAGTTACTACATACTTTATTTTTAATTAAGTATAAAGAACAGATCTGAACAGTTAGTTGTACCAGGAACTAATAAATGCGTACATGTCTGGAAGTATCCAAGTTGAACTCCAGCTTCATATTCCATCGTTTGCACAAGGCCGTCTATGAAAGTAGCTGCGGGTTTCGCTTCCCAATTCCTGGCTAGTTGATGCGACACAAGATTCATTTTCTCAAATGAAAGTTAAGGGGTGTTAATTTTCCAACCTTCGTGAGAAATGGCGTCGAGTTAGGAGTGAAATACCCATTCAAGGTCATATCAACGCAGTTCAAGGGCAATTCAACGCAGTTCAAGGTCATTTCAACGCAGTTCAAGGTCATTTCAATGCAGTTCAAGGTCATTTCAACGCAGTTCAAGGTCATTTCAATGCAGTTCAAGGGCAATTCAACGCAGTTCAGGGTCATTTCAGCGCAGTTCAAGGTCATTTCAACGCAGTTCAAGGGCAATTCAATGCTGTTCAAGGTCATTTCAACGCAGTTGCACGCGGACTTGCTACTACCCTGGACTAATCGTAATAAGAGTGATATTTTGGACACGGATTTAATCCCAAAACAGCGTAATTTTAAATAGTAAATGGAAGGCTTTCAGTGCAAAAGGAGTCAATTTTACGACGTTTCGCCTTTCAATTCAGAGTCGTTTTCAAATGAAACTTTAAATTAAAGTTAAACCATAGTTAACTACAAATAAAACGGAATGCAATTCAAAAGAAAGCATTGGTTCGAGAACCCAAACTAACAAAGTTGTAGTTTTAATTTAACCTTTCACTTGAGAAGGACTCCGAACTGGGAGGAAAACCATCTCGAAATTCACTCCTTTCTCTGTTTCTCTGCTTACTATTTACTCACACAAGTGCTTTTCACCGTATTTTTAACATAGGTGTTCCCTAAAAATAATTACGACCAGTTTTTCCAAAATCTTTCTGAATGAAGTCACCATCAACGAGAAATGGATAATTTTTTTTTACTAAAACACTCCTTTGTGTGATTCCTGGCTAACAGTAATTAATACCGCTCTGCTCATCAAAATCAGGTTACTTTTTTCCGTTTAGCTGTTTAGCTCTTTACAGGGCTGCATGGTTTAAAAACAACATTTACGTACGTGACAGGGCAAAAGCTAGATCTCAGACCACTCCATGAACTTTGTAAGGGGCCCCCGGGAACCCTGAGCAAAGCGAGTAGCAACAGCCAAGTGGTCAGCGACGTCGTATCCAAACCAAATGAATGCCGGTTCTAATACAGCAACCAACCTAACTGACATGTTTAACATAAAGTCATTAAGCACATGCATTCCTTGAATTAAGTAAAGTAGTTTATTTAATCATATCAAAAACCAAAACTAGTAAAAGGGACCGCCAAGTTTCGAATGGTTCGGCCCTTCAAAGGAGTTATATCAACACACTAAAAAATTCGCCAACTTAATCGCACCGAATAATACTTTGGACGTTAAATGAAAACTTGAACATTGCTACCGAATGTTTGGAGTTTTTTAAATTGTGCATTAGACTCAACTCGACTAGTTTGCAGATGTGTAATAAAGTGCCATGTCAACCATAGCTTCAGTGGCCCTTTATCCATTATTTTAATTTCGTATCACTCCTTTGAGAGGCCGAACTATTCTCAACTTAGTCGCCTCTTTATTAGTTTTCGGTTTTGTTTTAATTTTTTTTATTGTTTTTTTTTATTTAGTTCATATCACTCTTTTGTGAGGCCGAGGCATTCTCAACTTGATGGCCTCTTTACCAGTTTTTGGCTTTATTTTGACATTTTGTTTGTTTCTCGTGAATTCGACGGTGACACAGTTTCTTTGCCAACGTTGTTTCGATTTATGAGGACACACTAGCGTGTGTCTAGATACGCACGTCGGTATACATGTTGTCACTGTCCGAACATTGGCCGTCCAATCAGAGACGATGCCGATAATACTAACAATGGTTATAACAATGCTTTCCTGCTTACACGCCATCCCACTCCGTTCCCATTACACCCCCAGGCTGTAAACCAGAAAAGGTACGCAGTTCGAATCGTACTGCAGCCATTCGTCAAATTTCACAGCTGGAAGCCTTCTCGCTATCTCGGTAACGGTGAATAATCATCCTGTCCGAATTAACATGGGGGTGAGCGGACTATAAGAATAAAAAACTAGAAACTAACACATCTGCAACGTGATTGAGGGTCAAATTTCGCATTTAAAGCCGTTTAGCTTACATTCATACATAAGTTACTTTTTGTCAGGTGGGTTATTGCTCTCTATTTTACCACAATTTAAGCTTTTGTGCCGCATTTTTATCCAAGTACCTGAAATGTGACAAACTATGCTTTAGGACATTAGACACTGACGCTATGGCGTCGCGCTACAATGGTTTACAACCTTGAGAATTGAATTGATGTGATGTCTGTTGCCTATCTTGGCACGACACACTAGCGTTTGTCTAGATTTAGTTAGCTATTTTTTGAAGTGCTGCTATACCATAAATCACCATTGTCAATGAGTGAGTGACAATGTCAGCATTGTTGTAACTAAAATCGCGTAATAAGCGGAAAGAAAGAAAGAATGACTAACACCGTACTATAGCATTTAACATGTCACGTGATTCTCCTTATCGTAGTCAGCATATTGAAAATAAAATTAGATCAATGCCTAGACTCGAACCAGCATCATAACCTTCATAGATTTTTAAACCAAAGTACTTGATTGAGCTATAATCACATGAAAGAAGTTTTTGAAAATCACTAGGCAGTACAAAATTGCACTGATTTGGGCTGTGTTCCCGTCATAAGCTGGAGCCGAGTCTGAATATTAATCATGTTAATTAATCATGCTATAACTTGTTTCCTTATTTTAATATTATATTTTTCTTCATCAGGTATTTGGCAAACTCTCAAAACCAGCCTTCAGTTTAAGAACGGAAAACAAAAGATTCCCAAGATTCCCTGGCTGGATTGGGATATGGACTTTGAAGAATATTATGTTAATCTTAAAATCCAGTCGAAGAATGGAGAAGAATGCAGTGATATAAGTTTGCCCGATATTTTCAAAGAAAGAAATGGAAAAATCCCGACAAACATTCTTATTGAAGGCCCAGCTGGAAGTGGAAAATCAACTTTAGCGGCGAAATTATGTTTTGATCATGCAAACGGAGAAGAGTACATCAAACGTTTTGATGCTGTCATTCTGCTTCGCCTCAGAGAATTGAGCAGCACGCTTGATGAACTGATCACGAGAACACTTAACTTGAAAGGTTACAAAGAACAAGAGGTTTTAGACGCTATAAAAGAAAATGACGACAGACTCTTGTTGGTCCTAGACGGATTTGACGAACTGCATCCTAGCAAACAGTCTGTTGTTGTCTCTCTGTTAAAAAAAGAACAATGGACCCGTTCAACCGTTGTTGTAACTTCTCGTAAATCAAGCATTCCGCTGGTAGACGAAAATGTAGATTCATCTTTTTCGAACTTACTACACTGCGTTGACACGAGATTATTAATTAGAGGTTTAACAGGGAACAATAAAATATTGTTCCTTCAATCATACTTGAAGCATTCACCAGAGAAGTTGAAACCTATCTTAGAATTGATCAAAAAGACGCTTGTATTTTTACCTTACGGAAAGCTATTTGAATGTCCATTGTTTTTGCTGCTACTCGTTATTGTAGCTGAAGATGAAGAGGTGGACTTGAAGTCATTGTCTACAAAAACTGGTCTGTTCAAAACGCTTTTTAATTTCTTATTGAAGCGTATGTTTACTAAACGTGATGAGAATAACCCAAAAAGTGATTTCTTCGAATATGACTTTGGTAATCCACCAGATTACATTCAGTTGCTCAGCCAATTCGGTTCCTTTGCACTAAGAAAACAATTTGACGTCAACCCATACTTGTACACTGAAGAGGAAGTGCTTTCACACTGTGGCAGTGAAGATATTCTAAAATTGGGCATTCTGTACCAAAATGAGAATAAGACAGGTTTAAAACGGAAATCTTGGTATGAACCACTGCATCGGTCACTTGTTGAATTTTGCATGGCTTACCATCTTTGGGTAAGCCGAAAATCTGGTTCAGCGCATGTAGCTCTTTTTACTGCACAAGAAGTAGGTCCAATGTTCGCTTACAACCATGAGAGCTTATTTTTTTGTTTTTTCTGTGGCCTGTTTGGTAAAGAACTTGGCACTTTATTTTCACTTTTGGGAAATGGCAATGAAAGTGAACATTGGCTGAGAATGTACACGCTCGTCAACTCTCCCCAAGAATTGGCAGATGAAAGCCAGTTACAACTATCTGAATTGGCCGATGCTTTTCTGCCTATCGTCACAAATATTTATACTCTTCCCTTTCTATGGGTAAGTGCAAATGATTTTTTAAAAGAAATTTTGATTAATGCCAAGAGAAAAGGTAAATTGAAGCACGTCATTTATGATCAAAAGCACTCCAGTGGCAACTACATTAACAATTGGCTCAACATGATTACACATCAGATTGGTTATAGTTCTTCGGAAAGGGACTACAGGGAGTTCAGAATAAGGCTTACTACCTTGACGAATCAACAAGTGGAAAAACTGAAGAGTAGATTCGTTATGGAAAATGTCCTAGATGGTGTACATTTTTATGAAGTGAGGGGTCACATGTCAAGATTTGCAGATACACTACCTAAAATAAGTCGGTGCATTCGTGAAGAAATGGTTGAATCTGTAACACTTACTTATCACAGGAAGATGCCACTTGAGCAATGGGAGGAATTCCTCCAATCTGCCAAAGAGTCGAAAACCCTCTCAAATATATCAGTTTTGGGAAAGGATGGGAAAGATTTATTTGTCAATTCGATTAATGCTACTGGTGATTTGTCCTCTTTTTGTCAGCATTCTCTGGTGCTTGGAGATAAAGCTCGCCACTTTTACAGATACGTATTTATTCAGAATGACACCGCAAGTAAAGTGAATAACCTCCGTTACATGCTTATAACGTGTGATAAGGAAGAGAATGAAGAATCAGATTTTACACAGAATCTGAATTATTCATTTCTTGAGATTCTCGGAATTCTTTTTAAAGACGGATGTGAATATGCCTTCACTAGTTCACAGTTGATGTCCATGATTAGTCAGTATTCTTCCTTGCGTATGATAGAGTTCTGGGGTTGTAATTCAGATAGGTTTGTGAACGATTTTCTTCAAGAATTACTACATGGAAGCCCTCCAAGTGGAACTCTCCAACTAAACACACTTTCCGTGTACCTTTCAGTTGACCTTGTATTGGAAATGTCACAGAATACGTTAGAACTGATGAAAAATGCATTGCAATCACGAAAGTTACGGAGCGTGTGGATCAACAGGAAAGATTTTAAATATGAGTTTGGTATTGATAAAGGAATGTTCTGCAAACATTTTCAGTTTCTAAAAACATTTCCCGAATGCCAAGGTTTCGTCTGTAGGTTACATGTTGGAGTGGAATGTGATGAGATACCTCACAGTCAATACGAGAATTTTCGTGACCAGTGGATTCAACGCAGATCCAAGTCAAGCTGTCTTGAAATTACGATCAACGAAAGGTAGTAGTGTTGGCCGCAGTGGTGTAACGGCTTACTAAACCATGCGCAATGGCTGTTTGCCGTGACGTCACCATGAGTTAGCCAATGACGAACGACAATAACGGCTGTTTGGCCGTCTGATTGGACTAGCCCCCTCACGTGATATGCACGTCACAGCAAACAGCCATGGCGCGTGGTATAAATGGTTGCTTGCACTATATAACTCAACTGCCTTTTTTTTTGTATTGTCTAGTTGTAAACCCAAAAGAATAAGTTTAGAATAAGTAAGACTTTGTATAAGTGTTAGAAACATCTAACAAAGATCAATGAAGCTCATTTTTTAATGCAAAGAATGTGGGTTTAAATTTAGAATCATGCTGTATTTGGAGGTTTCCGCAATACCGAAGAAATAAACAAAAAAATGCTACAACTGCTGCAGACTAGTCTACAGGTGTGCGTACATTTATTTCAATTATTATGCCACCATTGCCATTTTTTAATGAAACTGGCATATGCTATACGTTTTACCAAAAATTGTAATCTGTTTTGCAGTAACTTGTTTAATTATATAATAAACTAGCCGAAGCCCGTGCGTGGTGTTGAATACACGGCTTGCAACACTGGTTAGGTATGGCAGCTGATGTGTGCGTCAATGTTCGACCGAAATATGTTTCTTCAAATTATTGCGTATTCACCTGCTAACAAATGCTGATTTTCGTTCTCTTCACTCACTCACTCGGTCAGTGCATCCTGTGTGTGACCAGGGCCGGATTAGGACGCTTTGGGACCCGAGGCATCGAGTTGTGTCGGGGCCCCGATCTATACAGATGGGGGGGGGGGGGGGGG
>JAHWFP010178899.1:16553-33255 GCA_023313725.1 Lithobius niger | reverse complement strand
ACCATCCATGTTCAGTGTGGAAAAGTGTTATTATTATTATTATTATTGTTAAACTGCAACGGTTTTGTTTTTGTTGAATATTCCCGGGAAATAAACACATTTTCCGTTTATCATTTTTTGCTTTTGTTTGATGTTTTATATCGATTTTAAGATTTACAGTGGCCTAAAATAAAGGCAATCTTTTTTTTTTTTTATTTTGCTGATCCATACCAGATCTAAACATACGCTAGTGTTTCGCCTCCAACTAACAGTAGATCATCCGACAGTAGATTGTTAAAAGTTTGATGTTTGATAAAACTGCGGCCTCACCAGCAGACATGCGTCTGTTAACTGCAAGCAACGAAAAGCATATTTTGGCATGTTGAGGATAAATCCCAATGTGACCGAAATCTTTACAATTGTGGAAAATGGAAGGGGAAGGTGCAGGGATAAAGAAAAACTGAAAGTTAAAGGCTGAGTGTCTACCATTCATTAAGACAAAGATGCATCAATAACGTCGTTTTTATGACACAGTCCAGCTAAGTAGTAAGAAGTGACGGTTTTCCCATGTTACATCCCATAGACTTATTGCTCACGGCTAGCGTAAATGGGGAAAGCTGAATTTTACACACGATTGCAAGGTGATCTGAACACGGTCCTTTTGCTGGTTTGGAGCTTGTAGGGGTCAGGACAAATGCGTGGGAGGTTTCTGAAATTTCCAAGCAGATAATTTAAATTTCATTTCTTTTCCATGTTGCAACCAAAGTTTCATGCAATAAAAGCTTGGACAATCAGCACTGGTCCTTTGATTTATTGTAAAAGCCTGGACGAACTAAAAGCTGAACTGTAACGAAGGACAAAATAAGCAGAAATGTACGTTGCTGTGGATTGGGTAACAATAAAGGGATGAACGTTAAATGATGGTTACGCAGCAATGCGAACATCCACGAGCAAACGGGGTTTATGTTAATAACCAAAACATAAAACGCTTTGCGGTCCGATGTTTTAGTAACAATGAACTCAGGGATTTCTGCATGACAAAATGTGAACGAAGAAATCAAACAAAAAATTCTCAATTCGGCGGATGTAAGGGCTATAGACATAAAATTCATAAAGAAAAATATAGAGACACACGTAACAGCCCTAAGTTACATGTATCTATTAATTATAAGTAACTAAAATCATAGGTTAAATTCCAGTCGAGGACAAATTCAAATGCTGCCGAAATCTTTGTAAATTGTGGAAAATCTAGGGGAAGATGCAGGGATAAACAAAACAACTGAAGGGGGATGCTCTGATTGAGTGAGCGAAGCGAACGAAAATCAGCGTTTGTTGACCAGTGTCCGCAAAAATAGGACTGAAGAAACTTAAGCATGTTTGCTTTTGCTGTAACAGCTAATTGGGCAATTGCATATGTGAAAATTAACAGGTGATAAAATTCATAGACGTAAAATTCCTCCTGAAAAAAAAGGTAGACATGAAAATAGACGATGTGACGTTTTATCCGGTCACAGTCGTGTGAAGGGTGCGATATCCACCCAAAACCAAAGTTGGTATAAGAGAAGCCGCCATGTTTCCGAACAGGGTCGGCCTTTGAAGGTGGTGATATCATTCAACCAGGGTAATACCACCAAGGTTAATCTTATTATCCAAGTTTATCGCATGGTATAATACTTTGGACGTTAAATGAAAACTTGACGATTGCTACTGCGAGTAGTCATGCTGTAGTTTTCATTTTACTTTCGAACTATTAGTCGTTGTGATTAGCTTGGCTAATAAAAATAACCTTGGCGGCCTTTCACTGGTTGAATGATATCACTACCTTCAAAGGCCGACCCTTTTTGAAAACTTGGCGGCTTTTCTTATAACAGGTTTGGTTTTGGGTGGATTATTTCTACACTACAGGCTTTATGCCGCTATACGGAAGCAACCCTGTCCAAACAATCCATTTGCCTCGGATGAAATGGCTGCCAACAGTGGTCGCATAGAAGCGATTGCAGCATCATCCCGCTAAGACGTTTACCGTTTACTAGAATTGTAGATTTGAAGAAACTAAGAAGTTAAAAGAACAGTATTTTTAACCAACCAAAGAGGGCCCCTTCATTTCCGCATAACAGTTGAACCTTGTAACCACACTGAATGTAGGACAGAAGCTCACTGGACAAAAGCTCACATATCCAAAAAGCTCACAAAACCAAAAGCTCACTCAAACAAAAATATATATTCACTGTTTTTAAGTATATATTTTTAAAGATATATTCATTATTCTTAAATCATATTAAAAACCAAAACTGGTTAAAGGGGCCACCAAGTTCCGAAAAGTTCGGCCCTTCAAAGGAGTGATATCAACACACCAAAACATTTGCCAAGTTAATCGCACCGCTTAATACTTCGAAGGTTAAATGAAAACTAGAACATTGCTGCTTTCGGTGGCAATGTTCAAGTTTTCATTTAACGTCCAAAGTATTATTCGGTGCGATTAAGTTGGCGAATGTTTTGGTGTGTTGATATTACTCCTTTGAAGGGCCGAACCATTCGGAACTTGGTGGCCCCTTTAACCAGTTTTGGTTTTTGATATAATATCACTCTTTTTTTTTAAATTACGTATTGACTCAACTCCACTACCGTGCAGATGTGTAATAAAGTGTCACTTCAACAAGAAATTGGTTTTCAACAATTTGCTACTATCTTTTTTCTATAGGCCGAACCATTCTCAACTTAGTCACCTCTTTATAGGTTTTTAGTTTGGTTTTAATTTTGTTGTAATTTGTTTTATTTAGTTAATTTGGTGTGTTGATATCACTCCTTTGAAGGGCCGAACCACTCTCAACTTGGTGGCCTCTTTACCAGTATTTGACTTTGTTATAACAGTTGGTTTATTTTTCGTGAATTGGACATGAATACAATTTCTTTGCAACGTTGTTTAGATTTATCGTGATACACTAGTGTGTGTCTAGGCACGCACGTCAGTATACACGTTCTCATTGTCCGAACTTTGGCCGTCCAATGAGAGACGATGCCGACAATACTAACAATGGTTATAACAATATTTTCGTACTTACCCGCCCTCCCACGCCATTCCCGTTACGCCCCCAGGCTCCAAACCATAAAAGGTACGCAGTTTGTATTGTGATGCACCCATTCGTCCAATTTCGTAGCTGGAAGCATTCCCGTTATCTCGGTATCGATGAATAATCACCCTATGGAAATTAACATGGGGATCAGCGGACTAGCTAGCTAGTAACTAGCAACACATTTACAACGTTATTGAGGGTCAGATTTTCTATTGAAAGCAGCTTAGCTGGCATTCCTACACGAGTTAATTTTTGTCAGGTGGGTCATTGCTCTTGATTTCAAAACAATTTAAGCTTTTGTACCGCATTATTATTTTTCCCCGAGTACCTGAAATGTGCCCAACTATGCTTCAAGATATAAAACACTGACGCAATGGCGTCGCGCTACAATGGTTTACAACGTCGACAATTGAATTGATGTGATGTTTGTTGTGATGTTTGTTGCCTAACTTGGCGCTACACACTAGCGTGTGTCTAGATACAGAAGACGTACAGTTTCAACAATGCAGACGATTCCTGCCAAACAGAAACCGTCGTCTTAATTTAAAATCGACCTTTCTTACCATCATGAAGGCATCAGAGCTTAAACAACATCCCTTATTTCTTATTATTTTTACTTCCCTTGATCGCTGAAGGGGGATTTCGGATTTGTGTAATATAAGTTCGAAAATCACTACAAAAAAAGTAATAGCACTGCAGCTGCAACGTTATGTGCAGTACAAACGTGCAAAATGAAAAGTATTGGCTGCAGTATGTGTTAGATTTTATTAGTAATGTTTGTCGTTTAGTGAACAAGAGATTTCTAACAAACCCACCACTTTCTATCATCTATGTATTGCAAATTTCATAAAAATCGGTTTAACTATTCTGAACTTATTGGATGCGCATGGACGGTTTGACAGCACAGGTGTAACAGCCCCCCCCCCCCCCCCCCAAAAAAAAAAAAAAAAAACTTGAGATAATACACAAAACAAAAAGTCGTCGTATTTTTCTGGGACAAAACTGAGTACGAAACTGTGAAGAAGCCTCCACGAATCATATCAGGAATGCAGATGAGATAAATAGCAAAAAAGTGAGCTTTTGTACCTTTTATTTTGAAAATAGATGAGCTTTTGTCCAGTGAGTTTCCTATTGGTAAGCTAATGACTGATGAGCTTCTGACTGGTGAGCTAATGACTGGTGAGTTTTTGTCCAGTGAGCTTCTGACAGGTGATCAGCTAATGACTGGTGAGCTTTTGTCCAGTGAGATTCTGACTGGCTGAGCTGTGAGCTTTTGTACAGTGAGCTTCTGTCCGATTACCAACCACTATAGATTCTGAGGGGCTTGGATTGTAAGGCCAGGCGTCCAAGAAAAACCTGCTGAAAGACCTTCTTCGTTTGTTACCGTCAAGTACCAAACCAAGAACCTGGATCGTATCTAAATCAATTTAATGACCATGGCATTATGTCGGCTTACAAATAAAAGGAAATTTAAGTAAGAGGTGTGAGCCACAAAAAAGAGGTGTGTGTCATACAAATTCACTTAGATAAATACAGCAGTAGCAATAACACCATATTATTATCCTAACTCTGTGCTGGAACCCGTCATTGGGCTAGCTGCAATGGGCACTGGTTCAACATGGGGGTAAAAAAAAATGGCGTTTTTTAGTATAGCCAACACTGTAAGATTGGGTTTCTTCAGCCTAAAGTACGCGATTGTTGATTTGTTGGTAGCATATGCACAATTTTCCGCAATACAAGTGAAATCTTTTTTTCTCTGACTTACAACCTTAATATAAGTTTTGCGGCATAAGGGATAGGGCAAAACGAAACTTTGTCCAGGCCGAAGAAAGCGACTGTCGTATCATTGACTTCACTAAAGGTGTCGTTGTTTTTACCTCTATTTTAATCCAGTGCCCTTTCGAGCTATCTTTCCAAATGCTTGCTCCTCAGCCAATATGGTGTTAACTTCGCTGCTCTGTAAGTGAAATGTTTTTGTAGCAGTGGCTGCCACTTTGATCACTCGAGAGCATCTACTAGCCTAAAGTGCGTACTGATGAATACCAGAAGTGTTTTTTTCTTTATCTTTGCTTCTTGAAGGCAATCTTTGTGACGGGTCACTATGGTCTATATTTTATTGTTGAAACGTGCCTTAAGAATATATAGACAAATGGTGGGATGGTGCTAAAAGGTCAGATTTGCGAAATTCTAAGCCTGGACCGTGATTCGAGGGGAGTAAGGGTGTTACTCTTCCAGAACATCTTGGACGTCGTATGCACTGACATGGTGGAAGATGCCGAGGCTATGTCGTTTGTTTTGCCCGTACTTAAACTTAAATGTATTTTTGGTTACTTACACTTAAATGTTCAAAATTGAGCCGGTTCAGCCATACAAGCATTAAGTTGCTTCGGCTGACTTAAGGCTCAAAGAAATTAATAAAAAAAAAAAACAAAAAAAAAAAAACTTAACTATTATCGTGAATTGAAGGTATCTTCATTGGACAATTTTATTGCTATCTTGAACTTGAACTTGAGTTTATTTCAATGTAAAATACAAAAGTCAGTTACGAAAGTGACGCCCGAGACACCACAAGATCAGATGCCCACGTGTGGGTCAAAGGCACACTAAAATCGAAAACAAAATACAAAAAAAACACTGATTAAAAGTTCCAACATTCAAAAAATAGGATTACTTGCAAAAAATCATTAAAACAGTGTACACAACTATACAAAAGCATTATGTAAAAAATACAAGGATAAGCGGGAACATTATCATGATTAATTCACAAAATAAGAACAGCAAAATCGTAAAACTTGGCCGATAGAAATGGGGAAAACAACAGTTTTTTAGACATGAAACAAAAAATAAATTTCGAAAAAGTTAACTCACAATACTGAACATATACATTAGCTAAGTTAATTGGATTTTGGTAAAGTAACCGCTTAAAGAAACGTTTCTTAAACGATGACATCAGATCAATACATTTCATATCAGGGATTATAAAACTTACCACCTAGATAGTAACTGCATTTGTGAAGTCTTTCCCTATCAACTTTAGGTTGTACAACGTATAAACAGGACTCGCTCCTAGTATGGTAATCGGTTACCTGGCGAGTTGAGAAGTGAGAACCGTTTTTACGATAATGAATTAAAGTTCTGTAAACGTACAAATGACGGACTGGCAGAATATTTAGCCGTTGGAAGATGGGAAAGGAATGGTCACGTTTTTTCTTGAACATAACCGCTTTAATAATAATGCTTTTTGCAGTTTTGCTTACAGGTTCAACAGCATTTGCATAAGTACCACCCCAACATAAAATTGTACACGTACTGCAAAAAAGATTGGGCCATGGCAAAATAAAAAATGACCAAGGAATTGCGTGCTCCAAGTTTTCTAACATAGTACATTTTGCAAAGAAGAGCACGCAGCCTGGTAGTAACAGAATTAATTTGACATTTCCAGTTTAGCTTAGTGTCCAGAAAGACGCCGAGATGTTTTACTTTATTTACCTTTTTAATTTCTTGGCAGTCACAATGTTGTTGCAGCTGCAGAGAACATCTGTGAAGGGTTATTTTTGCATCTCAGTGTTTAGTACTATAGAGCAGTGACACGACGTAGTGTTATTGTATATAACTCTATGCTGGAGCCTTAATGGTTTAGCTGCAAGGGGCACTGCAGAGAGAAACAGTAAGGCGTCATACTGAAGCCGATGCTGTGAAGAGTGCTTTCTTAGACCTAAAACACGCGATTTTTGTTGTTGGAGAAAACAACGTTATCTTAAGCCTAAGAAATCCGCTCTTCCGTTGTTTTTCCTTCCATTTTTATGTAGTGCACCTTGTAGTTATGCCCTCCAAAACCCATACTGGTGCCAAGCTGGTGCCAATATGGCGGCAAATGTCACTGCTCTATTGCTTTGGGGGATTTCAACCTCTCTATGTTCGACTGGACACCTCTGACTGCCACATACCACATTTAATCTTTTCTGTATCTTGCCCTCCCGCCGGGTTTGCGTCAACTTGTCACTGAGCCAACGCGGGGAAACAACATTCTCGATTTGATTTTCTCGGGAAGCAATAACCTCATCTTTGACCTTGAGGTTAAAGAACATCTCGGAACTTTAATACCACCGTGTGGTGTCATTCGTGACTAACTGTGAGCTATTTGTTTATAACACATCTGTAAAGACTCGTAAAGGCTGAATTTAATTTAATCGATTACAAGAATTTTTGAGTGACATAGATTGGGATTCAGCACTGATCACTGATTGACACTCAGTGGATATTATCTAGCCCGGATTCATGACTATTATTGATACGGGTGTGGAACTCTCTAGGAGCATTCTTAAACCCATAAAACCCTCACGCAATCAGTCTCCGTAGCGATACCCTAAAACTTGGTAAGTAGAAACCCAAACTATGGCAACGCTACAAAGCTGCCTCCACTGTAGAAAATACGCAGAGTTACACCAGTTATCGCAAGGTATATTCGGATCTTGTAGAGAACTGGCTTTGTTCCAGACTGCACTGTGACTGAGGTTGGCGCTAATGGCCAAGTTGTCGACGCGCCATTAAGCCTCAATCCCCCCCCCCCCTTTGTTCCAGAGAAAAAAAAACTTACGAGAGGATAACCTTGCTGCGTTATTTAGATTGCATCGTAAAATATTGGAAGATCATGTACCTTCCACCATTTTATTCAAACGACAGTTCTAATACTGACGATCGATCAAAAGCAGAGTTACTTAACAGCATTTTTGTTTCCAACTGTGTCACCGATAATTGTATCACTCATTCGGAACTCGGAGACCGCACTCCCCACCCGATTTCTGTTGCAATCGCGTCTCATTTCAAACATTTTTGGTAAGATGCACACTGAAGAGTTCAAAACCATTAAGTCACGCTATTGTTCTGCATGGTTATTCGGCCTTCTTCTAAAAATTAGCACTTTTTTCAAAACACCCTAGGCTAGTTAACACTTTTTTTTAAATATATATTTGCAAAATCACACACTTACACTTTTCACAAGTTTAAACGAGTAGGTCTCTTTATCTGTCGTCCACTTCTGGTATAAGTCTTACCACCAGAAAAATTGGAATGTGCCAGATTTGATACTGCAGGAGCACTAATAGACAATGAACCCAGATTCACAGCACTTTCATTGTGCACACTCAAATGAGGAGCACTTTCAATTTGCACTAAACTGCACGGAGGATTTGCACTACTGATTTGCACTGAATGACTAAGGTTAGAAGCACTATTATGAATTTGCGAGGGTTCAACTGGTGCACTATGGCGTCTTGAGCTCGATAGCCTAGGTGGTACTGGAACACTGGCCAAGGTGTTACAAAGCTGTGAGCTATTTCTGCAGAATAACCTACCATCGTTCATTCGAACGAAGTGAGAACGAAGAGCTTTGGCTTTACTTTCAATGTTTCCTCCTTCCCATTGACGATGATCAGTTTGCATCCGCACTGGGGCGTTGACGTTCAAAGGTGTAGCAGAATGGGCTTTTTACCTCTGTCTAGCATTTTCGAGAGAAATTTCAACACCTGATTGCACTTTTGGTTGTAAGACATCAAAATGCGTTGGTATGGTAGCAGGTGTTCTCCTGCTGAAGAGACGTTGAACTGGTGATCCCAGTTGTGCTGTGCGTGGTGTGTTTCTCCAATTTAAGAGAGCTAGGTACACATCAGTTCCGTCCTTGGAACATTAGTTAGCATGTTCTTGGCTGTCTGTACATTTCTTTCAGCTAATCCATTAGACTGGGGAAAAGTTGGACTTGAGGTCTCACGTTTGAACTGTCTGAACGCAAGTGAAGAGTACTGCAGTCCATTGTCACTTTCAAGAATTTCGGGAATGCCATGCACTGAAAACCATCTTTTCAACTTAGAAATAACAGTTTCGGAACTTGTTTGGCTTAGTTCACTAAAATCAAAAAATCCTGAATAGCGGTCTACGATTAGCAAATAAGTTTTACGCTGGAAATGAAATAGGTCTGTTGCAACTATCTGCCATGGAGGTGTTGGCACAGACTTCATGATGAGCGGTTTCTTGCTGTTTTTCCGTTGTGAACTTTGGCACACGACACAAGATTGTACAAAATTTTCGATATCTCTGTTCATTCCACGCCAGTACACAGCTTGTGGCTCGACGTAGCGACGATTGAATTCCCAAATGTCCAGTATGAATTTCATGAACATACTTTGGCTTTAATATTGCTGGAATAATAGGGCGGGAGTTCTTAAACAATTCCTTCATAAACAGAGATTTCATCTCGAAAATGCCAATATGGATGAACCATGAGGTTAATTTATGCTTGGTCGACTGGCCATCCTTCTAGCACAACTTTGATGAGACTTTGTAATTCAACATCTTCTTTTGTCACTTCTTGGAGCTCTTTTCTTGAATTTTGAGACATGGGAAGAACTATATGCACTTCCAGTTCTTCAGGTTTCTCTTCAGGAATAGTATTCTTACAGTCACGGCTTAATGTATCAGCCACAGGTATGTTGGTTCCTTTAACATACTCGATGTGCGGCGAATACTGCAGTATGTCAAAAAAAATTCAAAAAAATCAAAAATAAAAAAAAATTGCTTTCATAAAAGACGAATATGCGTATTTCATGTCCCAGGTTGGGTGAATGATAAACTGTTACGACGAATAATCACGACATTAAGTCCGTTTCAGCTGTCAGACACTCTTGGACAACGAGTCCATTTCTCGCACTCGGGTAAAGACTGTTTAAGGAAGCGACGATTTGCAGACTGAACTTTAATGAATCAGTCTGGATAAGGCAAGACTTGGGTGCGATTTAAACATTGCCGTAATGCACTTTAGTCCTTTGTGGGTGTGAGAAAATAGTGATGGTATTCGCTTTAATGACGTTACTTCGGTAACTTATATTCACCCACAAGATGCAAGCTGCAAATGAAAATTCTGGACACATTGGGCTTAGTTTCCCTTTTACCTTTAACTATTGACTGAACCAGCGGCGGAATCAGCGAAGGTGGTGGGGGGGGGGGGGGGGCGGAGAAGGCTGGGGCAATCCACGCCCCAAACCAACCAAATATATATATATATATATATAATAGGGGGTAGGGGCTTGCGTTCGTTGAAATCAAATTCGCTTTACGCAAGGCAAAGAAGTTAATACTGGAAGCTACAGAAGAACAAGGCCGTCTGAAAAAAAAATCAAATATAAAAAAGCCACGGAAAAATCGATGGAAACTTAAACTGTTTACAGTTTTCTTCAGTGTTTTGTACGTTGGGCTGGGGGGGGGGGGGATATTGAGGCTTAATGGCACGTTCGACAACTAGGTAATTAGCGCCAACCACAGCCACAGTGCTGCTGTCCGGGTTACCACTGTACCACGGATTTCAAAGATATTAAACAAACCTAGGTAAGAAATTTCAATAGGAAACGGTTTGTTCCTTCTGCTTTTTCTTTCTTCAGTTTTTTTCCTCGGATTGTTTCTTCGGCTATATTCCTACAGCTATCTCCCGTGTCGTTTTTTTTTTCCCGGCATTTTTTTTGTCCTTCGGCTGTTTGCCCATTACTTCCTTTTTTCCTGGGCTTTTCTTCCGCGGCAATCTTTCACTTCGTTTTTTCCCCATTGGTTGTTTTTTCCAGGTAGGGGCGCCCCCCCCCCCCATCAGGCTTGTGTTTCCACGGCTTTTTTATTACTAAATTCAACGTTTTTTAAACGCATTTCATTAAAACAAAACCGAAAAATCGACTTTTAAAACAAAATAGATTTTAATACCATTGCTCTATTTATATTTATAATTATATGGGGGAATACTTTTAAAGTTAATTTAAGACTTTAAAGATAAGGATCGTTTGTTATCAGACGGTACCTTCCTAAACGACCAAACAGAGCGAACCAAACGCACCACTGTTGGTGACAGTTTGGCTCATTCCCTGCTAATATCCGTGTTGATGCGGCTTGATTGACGTCAACATAGTCAGCGATGAATCTGTTTCGTCAAAACTGCTACGTAGCGCATGCTCAAACCTCCATCCCAGCAAACCACCTCCCCGAGATGGTTCGCAATTTGGCGTTGCTCTCGCCTGGTCACATCTATTAGCCAATCCTGGTCAAATCCATTAGCCAGGTCTGGTCGTGGTGAAGGTATGACGTATCGAATACTTGCTGAGCTTGTTGAGCTGTGTTGTAGTTTAGGAAGGTACTGAACGGCTGACGCAACATCACTGAGCATGCGCAACGTCAAGTTTGGAGCCAAACTGTCTCTAACTGTGATGCGTTCTGTTCGCTCTGTTCGGTGGTTTAGGAAGGTACTGCATGACTGTGAACAAACCACCACATTTTCTTGGCCTATCCAGATTCCATAAATAGAGATTTGCAGTTTATGTGATTGACTGACTTCATTCTGTGTTCAACAAATTTTATTTTTTAGCCAATCGCAATAGGAGATATAGTATTGCATTTATTTTGTGGTTATTATTATTCGTTTATTGAATTTTATAACTTCGTAATATTTAAGCATTTCCCATAACCAGGCATGATTAATCGATGCAGAATTGTAGCTACCCCTTCTAAACTGTCTAAATTTCATTGTCCAATACTGTACCTTAAGTTGTTTTGGACAATACTTAGTAAAATGTTTCGCCATTTCTTTCGTCTTTCGACGCTCCATTTTTTTTTAAATTGGAGCATATTGTTGCTTTAAAATGTGAAGGTTTTTTTTTTTTGCAATAATACCTCTAGACCGAGTCGTTTAGGAGAAAACGGAGAATAAGATTTCATTATTTTTCACCTTTCGATAGCCCACTTCAAACAAAAACTTTTCTTTACAACCCTCCCGTGCTCGAGGCAAATTTTTTTTTAAGTGAACTGTTGAAAGGTGAAAAATAACGAAATGTTTTTCTCCGTTCTATCGCAAACGACTAGGCATAAAGGTTTTATTGCAAAAAACTTTCACATTTTAAAGCAACATCATGCTCCAGTTTAAAAAAAAACAACCATTCTCCTAACCCCTCCCCTACTGCCCATGCTAGCACACAGCAGTCATCGTCATTCATTATAGCCTGAAAGTCAAAAATATTAAGCCAACCCAACCTCCAGTTATGTAATTCTAACCTCGAACTCGGTTTAATTCAATTTGGAAAGAAAATATCTAAAAAAAAAAAACATGATATAGTTACAATTAAGTTTAAACGAAACCTACCATCTTAAAGAACCAATAAGAAAATCACCAAAATTTGCTTGACAATTTGTTGCTTCTGTGCTCACTGGATGCCAAAAACAGGCACTAAAATAGCCTATGTAAAATATAATATAGCAAAATCATAAGATGAGTTAGCAAAATGGGAGTCTGTCCCTCCTTCCGCCGCCCCCCCCCCCCCCAACCAGGTATCCTTTGCTGCAGTCCTGCTGCAATAAATGCTGTATTAACTAATGGTCTTGCTGTGAGGCTCTTTCCCCCCCCCCTCCCCCCCGTTTCCCCCTCCCCCTCCCCCTACAGCTGGTATTTATCAGCTGTTTTACTAAACTTTACGCACTTCGGCGTTCGAGTGATACTAACTAAACCGATATACTCTGGTGCCAATCTGCCACCAAATATCAGTATTTTTGTCGTACTTTTTTTTAAACCAAACGCTTAATTAAAAAAAAAAAGTAAGGTTTTTACAGCTAAAAACTAAATTCAAATTACGGTAATATCTAGAACGATTTTATTTTCACCAAAATAGTTAATTTTCAATGTTTTCTTATAGACCTCCAAAACAAAATTACTGAATGCGTCACTGAGAAAATACGCTCATAATACACGAAATTTAACCTACGTATCTAACCAATCTATCCCTCAATTCGAGTGTAATCTGTCATTCTTTATTTAGCGTTTGACGAGACCTGCACAGCACATTCGTCAATTCACGCTTCTGGATTTACAGTACCGCTAAATAGATTTTAACAGTCACGAGGGCTGACGTAATGAGCACGTAGCTTCTGATTGGTTCCCCGTGTCGCCCGTAGCAACCAAACGACCGCAGCCAACAGAAAATGTATTGGTGAGCCGTACAGGAAAGCCAACCGTACCGTACTCGAGCTAGCGGACAGTTACGTAAATTGGCTACGGTAAGTAAAGTCGTTACGGTAAGGTTTAACCCTGGTAGCCTTACAGTAACTACTCCAAAAGTATATTACTCGATAATATAAACACAACGAACAAAACTAGATATTATTCCTTCTTTGTTTAGACGTTAAAATTGTTGAAAGTTGGATTCTGCTGCAGTCTACCATTACTTAAGTAATACATAATTAAATAACCGTTTTTCACCGATTGTTAATGACCAGTGGGTTTTTTTTTTTTACAGTTGCACTGATTTTAATTAATGGCGTTTGCAATAGTTTAATGCTGCAGTAAGTTTCAACGAAGACTAAGCACTACAGTTCCAGCAAAATCGTGGCTTCTGAAAACTTACACGAAAGCGTAGTTACGTTCCTTTTTTGTGTGACTTCGGTTCGAGTTCGTTTTGATTCTAAGCGCCGGTTCACACGTACATGGTTTACGTGACATCTGTTGGGTACTGCACACCTACCAGCGTCGACGTTGCGTTACCGCCCGCCGCTCGTGCGGTCGTTTTGCACCGCAATCCCACCCGTCAACGCAGCCGCGGTACCGCAGCGTTAAAAAAAACGCAATTGCGTCTCTGAGTAGTACCTTGGGTGACTTGCGCGGTGCACACGTCCGCCGTTTACCGCAAATGCGTTACCAAAAATGGCGTCACATTTCGAAGAAATAGACATGGAATTGTTTATTGGGGGAATAAAGAACTATCCTGAAATATGAAATGTTGCTGCAGAAATGATTGAAGACTCATTGGGAAGTAATTAAAGAACTTATCCGAATTTTTTAGTTAATTTGCAAAGGATGTATAACATTTTCCCCTTAAATTAGTACATCAATGTACCAAAATTCGTCGCATTGGTTTTAAAATACATTTTATTTTTTGTTCACGAGGTAGGCGAAAAAAAGCAATATCGTCTCATTGGTTTCAAACTATAATTTTTTGTACACGAGGTTAGGGAACCGAACACGCACATACGTCACCGGAGCGAAACCGCAGCGTCAGCGCGCGTTAATAAAACGCACGTGTGCATTGATTGGCTGCGTCGCCGAGCGTCCAAAAAAGTCACGTGTGCACCGGAGCTAATCGTTCTTTCCCCCAACCCGGATGGGGGCGGCAGTGAGAAATTAGAAAATCTTACGTTAGAAAATTCCATGATCTTTTTTTTTTTTTTAGCTGCTACTCTTTAAAGCTACTTCTGTTGCATCCAGCCGCGTTCCTTGACAAAAATCTCAGTTATTCCCAACAGGGTGGTAATGATTCCTCCCCCCCCCCCCCCCCCCCCACCCTCCCGCCACACAGCCTCTGGCAACACCCCTGATCTTTTGATTTTACCTCAAATTCCTTATGCTACTTTGTTCCAATTAGATGATTTCAGTAACCTGTTTGCGCATTACAAGGGAAGATCTCAGATGGGCAACCAAACTGCAAACGGAATTCGAAAACTGCCATTTTTACTACCGTCTTTTGCCAGGGGAGGCCGTTGCAAAGCAATTGGTAAAATCAAACGGCAGTTCTAAATAGCCGTGCGCTTCTCAGCCTGGAAACGGTTTTGCAAAACGTATGGTGTGCAATAACGTCACGTTGACTTAGGTGCATCCAACTCGTGTTTCGCTATTCGCTCGACGGAAAAGAAACACACGGTAAGCGCACGTTTACGCAACCATTCGCTTTTGCACTCTCGAAGCTGGAAGCTAGAAATCACCTCAAATTCCAACATGGCGGCGGTTTTATGTATGCCGCCTCGCAACGAAAACAGCAAATAACGTGAGTTCGGAAGCGTTTGGGAAAATTGTTTCGTCGTGAGGAATTCTTTATATTATTGGCACGGATTATAAGACTGCAAGTATTTACTCAAACGATGTCGGATTTAGCTAATCCATTTAGCGTTGTTGCCATGGCAATGTCACCTTTGCCATCGCGATTGAGTTCTACCTGCGAGAATGCAAAGACGAGTCGCCGCGTAAACGCGCCCTTACTTAATTATTGAGATTATATCGTTTTTGCCTTTCGCAATTGAACGGAAATAACAACAAAAAATAAAAATATACAACAGAACACTTCAGGAATACTTTATGCGGGAGCTGCCAAATTGGATGTGCGGAAGTAGGGTGGATTAAAAAAAATGTTTAAAAAATTTCAAATTGTAATAGTGCGGAAAAGTTGATCTCCAACCTCATAATCACTATCGAAAAAGGTAAAAAAAAAATCTAAAAAATTATTTTAAAGTTGCCCATCTGGACCTAAAGTTCAACATTGTAATTCAATGAAAAACATTGCTAATTTCGCAAAAATGATTTTTGGCTGGTTTAAAATAAAGCTTTTTACTTTATCCCATTTTGCATTGTCAGATACTACTACCAGTCAAAATCAGAAACAATTTTTTATCTAAAAAAAAAAAAAACCCATTTCTCTCCGATTTTTATGCCGTAAATTAAAACGAAGTCTAGGGCCAAAATATTTTTTGAAATTTAATTCTGGTTTCTTTTAGTGGTCTCTGAGAGTACCGGATGAGATAATGAAAAAAGCTAGTCAAAAATAATGTTTTTTTTTTTTCACATTTAGCAATTTTATCCATGGTTTTATAATGTTCAACTTCAAAAGGGCACCTCTAACATTTTTTAAAGATTTTTTTTTGATATAGTGATTAGAAGGTCGAAGACCAACTTTTCCTCACTACTACGATTTGAAATTTAAAAAGGAGCATTTTTTTGATCCACCCTAATGCAATTGGATGATAGAGTTGGGGGACTAGAAGAAGGGAACCGGAAGTTGGGAAGGAAAGGTAAGATTTTTTTTTTAAAAATTGAGACAGTCGAATGGAAGAAGAGCATTTAGCTCTTTCCTACATGCAAGTTGGAGGGGGGGGGGGACTAAGGTACGTCTTTCTTGACCCAGTATTAACCCTTTGCACGGCGGCGTAATTTAAAAACAAAATCTTCATGCAAGACGGTGCAAAAATCAACTCCCAATGCACAACGCGAGCTTTGTAAGCCTGCCACCTCCCCAACGGGCCACCAGCAAAGCGAGCAGCAACAGCCCAGTGGTCAGCATCCGCGATTCCAACCAATTATTGTAGGCTGGTTCGAATTTAGCAATCGTCCTAAGTCCACACTGTTAAATAAAATCATGAAGAGTATGTGTTCTTCAAGGGTTAATAAGAGGTTTGTTTACAAAAGTAATTTACAAACAAACGTAATGCCCCGATACTCAGACAGCAAACAGACTGCAACTGGCCAGGCTGAATAATCGAAGAAATAAAAATGTTATAGTTTTAATATTTTAAAGTATAACTGGAAAAAAAAAGTAAATTCCACGTAACCAATTTTATTAGATTTCTTTACATGAGTGATCGTTCCTGTTTTAACTCGTTGGGATCTTATTATTTTTAGACGGGAGAGGTAAGAGGTAGCCTAGCTTGGAATGGAAGGGAGTTTGTTGTGTTGACGTGTGTGTTGCCCTCAGGCACTATTTAGGGACTGGTTGGTCAGTTTGATTACCGGGATCGTTGTTGGGCGAAGGGGTAGTTTCTCATTTCCAAAGTAGTGGCGCCAGCCAACTCCAGGTGGGGGGGGGGGGGGG
>JAHWFP010178899.1:0-16453 GCA_023313725.1 Lithobius niger | reverse complement strand
GGGTCCGGCGAAACCAGCTTGGGGGTCTGGGGGAGCACTGTAAGCTCCCCAGCGAGGTCCGGGGCAGAGCCGACGCATTTTACGTTGAGGGCCTATTTTCGCTTCCCGAGACACGTTTGCACCACATTGTTAAGCAAATTTTGGATGTTTTTCGTAAAAATTCTTTAGCATGAGAGGTCGTAAAAACCTAATTGTGATCGAAATTCTGGGTTTTTTTAATATATTTTATTTACAAATAAAATTAACTGGTGAATTTAAATTTAAAAAAAAATTAATTTAACGTTAACAAACACTTATAATTTAGGTTTGAAAAGTATTGTTGCTTACTTTTCAAATGGCGGAAGATTCAGATGACGTTCCTGAATTAACTGAGAATTAGTTTAAATCACGGTGGTGACGGGCTAAGAGGAAAAGAGCTACTAGCAATTAATTAAACTGCCAACTATTCTTTAACTTTAATTCTTTGCTCGGTTTTATAGAATTAATTGTTATTAGACTTCAACTGACGAAAACTTGAAAGGAAAGCTTTTTCTGTACAAATTTAGCTGACGTTTCGGCTATAACTATAGCAAGAACACACAGTCGGACCTCAAAGGTATACGGCCATTTGTGAACACAGTGAACTTTTTTGTTTAGTTCTGTATTGGTTAGACGCTGAAGTTGAGTTTGTGTCCTCTTGGTTGGGAGGCCGGGACTCTTGACCACTAGGTTGCTATTGCTCCGTTTGTTGCTACAACCGCTCACAAACTTCGCGTTGTGCGTTGGGCTATTAAAATCGGGCCTTCTCCTTTTAGAGATAATAATAATAATAATATAATAATAATAATAATAATAGTTTCCTGTTCATCTCTAGGAACCAGGGTGGATGGGAAGGGCAACATTCATTGCCACTGATACCCAACCACATTTTAAACAAAGTTGTGGAACAACTGATCATTGACACATTAAAAGAATAACAAGGGCAGATAAAAAAAAAAAAACGATTAAAATGGACGGGATAAAAAGGGTTGCAGATTAAAATCATTAAGTTTACGCTTGAAAGTCTGTACCGAGCTAGCCGAGACAATGTCTTCCGTCAGTGCATTCCAAACAGGTGCAACCCGGACCGAGAAAAAAAACTTCCTACAATCAAGACGGAAAGGTGGTAACTTCAGTTTAAGAGAGTGGCCACGGGTTTTTGTGTTTCCAACCAATTCAAAAAAAGGTAAACAAGCCGCTGGCACATCATTCAAAATGAGGTACACCAGGGCAAGATCAGCCCTTAAACGGCGCAACTCAAGAGTTTCCAGACCCAACATCCGAAGCCGTTCACAATATGGTTTATTATGTAGTCCTGGGATAAACTTAGTGTAGCGGCGCTGAACTGATTCCACTCGGTCAATATCCGAAAGCTGGTTTGGTGACCATACCTGGCTTGCGTATTCAACAAGTGGTCGCACGTAGACCTTGAATGCCCAGGCCATAATCGAGTGATCTCCAGAGGAGAAGCAGCGACGCACAATCACTGCACGACGGTGGGCTTGGGCACTAATTTTATCACAGTGGATAGAAGGCTTTAATGAGGAATGGAACCAGATTCCTAAATCTTTGACAAGTTCAACAGAAATCAACTTCTTGTCATACAGATAATAGTCAAATTGAGGCCCATTTGTGCCCACAGTGAATCGATGACATTTGTCGACGGATAATGGAAGTTGCCAGATAACTGGTAAGGCGTTGGCATCCCAAACGTGTCTCATAACTAAGATATCTCTTAAATCATGGCGTTGACGGTCTACGGCAGCAAATCAATTTTCAGTTTAGCAACTTACTGTACACGATTTTCGCTCAGTTCATTGGAATCATGAATTCAAGCTAGAATCCTTAACAAGTTTAGCTTTATACATATATAGTTAAATTTTCTGCATTAACTAAGACAGCTTTAAAATATTATGGAGGTGATGAGGTAGCAACAGTAGGACTACTGGCAAACAAAACGACTATTGTATTTTGACCTTTTTTCCCCGAAATTTTTATGAATGTTATTTCGTCATGTAGATTTCGTCTTCCGGCTGTTCCCCTACGACAATCTCGGTTACTCCCCGACGGGGGGGCTCTCGCCGCCCGGGCCCCCCCCCCCCCCCTGTGGCGCCACCCCTGCATTTCTCTTGTTTGCCGAAGGAGAACTTCGGAATTAAGCAACAATGCTTAAATAATGCCCGTTTAAAATATGTCCCAAGAGACCTACTCTTACGAAGTTTTTGTTGTTGTCTGATGAGGCAGTTTCTCATGTTCCTTGTTTGCAGAAGGGGCATTTCGAAATCGACATTGCACATTATGCACAAATGACTGTCGTATAGAGCCATGGTACAGCAGCTACAACGTTACGTGCAGAACCAACGTGTAAAACGAAATTTTTAGCTAAACTGTGGGCCCTTCCCCACAATTTTCCCGCCAAAGACTCAACAATTCAAAAAGCATTAAATAATAAAAAAAAAATCACAAGGTAAAGGGCAAACGAAGCAAGCAGTCTACATTGAGGACTGGCCTTGTGAGGATACGCAATACACTAGTCTGAGAAAGAAAGAAAAGATAACTGCCCTGACTGGGACTCGAACCCAGGACATCCCGTTTACTACCCGGGAGCTCTAACCACTGCACTTCTGGGGCGGGTACTGGCTACAGGCTCCACCTGAGCAAACGGGCGCCCGGCTTGTAAACGGGCTGTCCTGGGTTCGAGTCCCAGTCGGGGCAGTTGTCTTTTCTTTCTTTCTCAGACTAGCGTATTGTGTATCCTCACAAGGCCAGTCTTTAATGCAGACTGCTTGCTTCATTTACCCTTTACCTTGTGATTTCTTTCTTTACTTACGCCTTGCATTATTTCTAGTGTGGAGGCCAAGAAGCAATTTTGCTTTCCCTCCTTGCTTGTATGTTTGTGATCTCTAGGTCACCACTGAGAAAGATTGAACAGCTACTTAGCTCGGCTGGAGCCTGTAGCCAGTACCCGCCCCGGTAGACTACTTGCTTCGTTCCAAAAAGCATTGTTACAGTACTGGTGATGACCTCCAGTTCATTAACTCGTAAAGCGGGCATTTAGCTTAAGTTAACGGAAAATTTTAGGAACACTGAAGTACAGAAACACTCCTTCCTAAAGTGGATAGTTTTACCATAAAATATTATTTATGTCAATTTGAAGCTACAGCAACAGTAACAGCTTTTAACACTGGAAAGAGTATTTTACCAGTTGTTGTAATGGTGTGGGTCAAAACACTTAGTAAATAGACGAGTTGCCTTTTTAGGAGAATAGATATTTCACATTAACCTTACAGAAAAGTACTATTCCTATACTTTGTTCCACATTATGTTTTCAGAAAACTGTCAGTATGACGCCCCGTTTTCTTCCACTACGAATGCAAAAAATCCGTAAACGTCCCAGTCTTAAACTCTAACAGTAACTGTGTAGAGTCTACAAGTGTGATTTCCACATTTTTGGCACTCTTAGTGCAAGGAAACGAGTCGTCATCCAGTGAATTTTCTGAAAACATAATGTGGAACAAGCTATACAAATGGAGTAAACAGCCAAAAAAAGAACTTTACAATTTTAAATATTTTATTGACTAGCTACTTTAATACCGACAAATGCAAAACAAATATTCTACAATAGTGAAATACACACTAAAGTTATATACATTCCATGTTACTTTAAATTCGTAATCATGAAGGAACAAAAATTTAATAAATGTAATTACTTTACTTTCAACATGATTAAGTAACATAATCCCATAAATTCAATATTCACTCACACTCAATCATAACACTATTCTAAATAATTTCATGACCTTCACGCCAAATAATAAAAAAATGGAACATTATTTTTGCTAATCATTTGGAAAAGATATTGTGGCAAATATACAGACACTTAGTTAATTCAAAATTCACTGCTACCTATTTTCTACGTATATTTGTATTGTGTGCGCGGCGCATCTTGAGTCCTGCAAGTATTTTATGAGCGGCTACGTCTTCCTGGAGGAGGCGGCTTTAATCTACGGCCGCCATTGTTTTTGTAACCATCTTGGATATCAGCAAGGCACTCTGCTACTAAAAACGTACAATCGATTATCTGTGTTCCTTGTGCAGCGAAATCAAGATAGGCCGCGGACACTATAATAAAATATATAATCGAATTTGGCAGTAGAAATTAGGTTAGCACCACTTCAATGTTAATAGTTTCAACTATTACAGGTTGTACAGAATTCGGATTTCAGTTTACTTTAACTTCATTTCTTCACAGAATTCTATAACTGAATTTCATTCGTTAGGAACACTTCCAAGATATAAGCTACAAATTTGTAACGCAGGTTACATAGCTACTTTGATTATTGTGTATCAATAAGGAGAGTTCTATGTTCTTAACGATGACTTTAACATGGCAGCCAGTGACGAATCACAAGAAATGCAAAGGTTTGAATTTACACTGCTACTTTGCAACACTGAAAAGTAGCCTATTTATAATCCAATAAAATATTCACTGACAATAATGGCAACTTCTACCGATTGGAAGAAGTGAATGACTGGCCAGTGTGGCTTTATCATAATTTATTGCAATACAGACATCGCGTTAGGCTAATACGATGATGCACAATTCGTCCACTCCAACACACCTCTCCAGCTTCATACTTTACTTCTTGTACGTCGGAGACAAGCTCTGCTAGGGAAATTGATCTTAGTGGCCATTGTCAGGCACTCACTAAAGAAATCGCCAGCAGTGTTACTCTGTTTCCAATATAGCAACTCCACAACTTCATCTTTGCAACATGTTGATAATTCGTGTTGAAAATCACCAGATGGATCTTGTATGATAATTCTATCATCCACATCTATAACCATCAATTTCCATGTGCCAAGCGTGAGCAAAGTCTGAACAGAGTGGAAAAGGTTTCTTCCAGACACTGGTTTAGCACCAAGAATAGTTTCAATAAACTTTAATAAAGCTTGAAGTTGTACAGAAGTTAAGGGCAATGTGAGTCCATTTTTTGAAGCTGTCTCAACAAACAAATGAAACATTGCAAGAAATACCGATTTGTCAACATTTGGTAAATCTCTTTCAGCATCTAGTATAGGCCAAAGTAGTCGGTGTACAATCTTTGTCACATAGTTTTTAGCTAAGCTTGAAACCTGAACTGACTTTGTTAAAGCGAAATTAAAGGCTTGTGACATTTCTCGAGTTAAAAGTAAAAGAAATTTAGCAGCCTCTGCCCCCTCTTTTCCAAGCCAAGTCAAGTCCCTTTTGTCGTACATCTTAACGATGTCTGCCTTAATATCTGCCACGTATCTGTAGTTAGAAATCCGGACTAAAAGATATAGCTGTTCGTCATTTCCGCTTCGTATACAACCCTTCAGTTGTGTTACGTCTTCTCCGTGATGCTGACCAAAGTGTCTAAGAAAAGAGTCGGATAGTTCTGGTTGAAGTGTACCTCCTAACTTTGCCAAAACATTGTGCACCACCCGGGAGCTGTACGTACCTTCCAGTCTAGCTTGACTCAGGTAGTGATTCACTGCGTCGTATATGTACCGCTTGAAAGCCCCATTTGCCATGTGAAATTTGGAGGTTCCATGGGCCTGTAGCAAAAATTGTAACGTTGTCTCTAATGCTGCAATCCCTGTTTCTGATAGAAACTTACAATAAAGATTGTCGATCTGATTTAGAGCTCCATTATAGAAATAAAACCCATCTTGCCACTTCATATTTGAGCGAACTTCTTTTTCTAATTCATACAAGCGTTTATTGGAGCCACTTAGTTGTTTGTACTCTAACCTGTTACTGTTGTTCATATTTTGTAAAAGAACGCATTTCTCGATAGAATTCCACTCAGTTATCAGACTAGCATTTTCTATTTTTTTCAAAGCAGCTTTCAAGAAGCTGTGAACAACTGAACAACTATCTTTAAAAATATGAGTCAGTAAGAATGAACGTGCTGTCTTGTATCTTGACGAGTTACTTTCCTTTTTGGTCAACGAGTGAACAAGTAGTTGTGACACAAAGTATTCAGCAAAGGTGCGATGAATAAATTCGAGGTGCCCAACTTTAGATGAATGAACTAACCCAATACGTAGAAGCTCTTCCAACTCCTTGCTGTCGTGTTTAAGTAAGATTTCGTCTACTCCTTCTAAAAGAGGAGAATTTGTTCCTGTAAGGTCTTTGGCTGTGTTGCCGAACACTTCATGAAATGCTAGTCTCCAATGTTTCTTTCTTATTGGTTCTAAAAACCAACGTTTTAAAACTTCACTGGAGCCTGACACCAAGCCAGATTTTTCTGTGCAGTAAATATTATATCTTTCCATAATAAAGTATTGGTACAGGTCTAATATACCAAATTCAGGAATATCTAGCTGGTTGCCATTTGATCCAATAAACACTTTAAATTGTTCTTGGAAATATTCGGCCAGTAGACGTATTTGCAAAGGAATGCCCATGAAGCGACCCAGGTCTTGACCTTTAAAAACCTTACTTGCTTTGTTTAATAATTCTTCAGAAAATAATGCAAACGGGCTTTCTAATGCCGTAGATTCATCTTCTTTAGTGCCAAAACATTTTTCCAATTGATCCTTAGTAAAAGATAATCTCAGTCTAGCTTGCCAGAATCTCTTAAGAAACTCGGTCTGCTGCGAACGTTTCAGTTCATCAAACTTAGTACTAAATACTAAGAGGCTATTTTCCAACAGTTGTTTTTCATGCCTACGGGATGTTACCCACACAACTGCTTTATCTTTCACAAACGTTAGCAACAAGCTTACCTTACTTTTTCCTTTATCTTCCTCGGTTTCGTCCTTAATCTCATCAATGCCGTCAAATAATAACAACAATGGGCGCAGCTTTGATTGACTGTTAGTGGGTTCTTGAAGTTTGTGACGTAGCAGACGTTTTGCTATTGGGAGTCCACAGCCAGAACCTAAGCTTCCTGTTTTTAGTAGAAACTCAACCACTGTCTCAATTGTGACGAGTTCGGCTTCCAAAGGTAAAGACTTGATTGCATCTCGACATTCTCTTAGATTTATACGTATAATCCAATGCGTATGCAATTCTTCCTCAGACAACTTAGTCAAAGTGGTACTCTTTCCCATTCCTGGCTCATCAATTATAATCACCGATTTATCTCTCACTCTCTCACTAAATGTGGTTTCATCCAACAGCAACTGTTTACTCTCAGCTTTGTTTATGTACTTATGTAAACCATCTAAAGAGCCGTGAGAACGTTCCCAGATCATCTGTTTAGCCTCAGATGTTCCGTCTACTTTAATCCAGTGAACAGCTTTGCATTTTCTTCCGTCTCTGAGCTCCTGCTGTTGGTTATCTTCTGTGGTCTCCACTTTAACGTTCTGATTGAACAGCTTTTCTTCTTCCGGAGAAACTTTTAGCAATTTTAACAATTCTATCTTCGCGATGCCCTCAAAAACGTAAACGTTTGCAGGCTCTTCTAGTGTTAGTTCCTCTTTCACACTTTGCGATATGACAACTTTGTCCTGGTAATGGAATTGTCGTCTAAGGTAAAAATGGGGATCATAAAGTTGCTTAAGTGCGAAGTTACCGTTTTCGAAACTAATCCAATAAGTCATCAACTCGTCTGGGTTGTTGGTGTCATGACAAGACCCCTGAGACTTGGTTGCTACTTCATTTTCATTTATTGTAATACTTTCGCTGTGAATCAGTCTTTTTATTTCCTCGATCTTTTCCATTTCATCTCCTGTTAGACTCATCTTCAGCGTTCGTATTAGTTCATCCTGTCTTGCTCCTGTAGTTCCCTGGTTAATACTACTAATTAAATAATTAGTAGATTCATTGGAGCAGTTTGATAAAGCATCAACTAAATTACGTGGTGTAACTGCTTCATATTTAGATGGGCGTGCATATGCTGCTTGCAGTTTGCTGAATCGCAATGGTTCGCTGCCTATAGTTATCTCTTCTTTGTTAATCAGGTTCACTAATGCAGCTTCATCTAAAATTTGATGAAGATTTTCACCTTCCTTACCAATTAAGCAATTTAAACGGATTTTAACTCCTTGAAATATTACTTCTTTTTCTAGAAGCTTGCTTTGCGATTTTCTGGTAAAGTCTTGAAAACTACTTGCGTCTTTCATCTTAACATACTTTTTACTAAACTCAGGATTATTCTGAAACTTTATAGGCAGAGTATGACTTTCTCGAGCAATGAGGACAAGTTTTTTCTCACCATTTCTCATGAGCACACCAGATAACAGATGATATAAAGATTCTGCGTCTTTCTGCTCGGATTCACAGTCGATGACTAACAATTATTGCTCCTTTAGCATCCATAAGCCACTATTATATGCCTTTCCATCCCAAGTCGAAGTACTGTGCGTAAACATACAAATATGTAACTGTGCTGTGTACAAATGTACTGCACTAAGTGCAAAACTTGCTTGGAACAATCTCATCGGATAACAAACTGTTCAATTCTTGATGTACATTACAGAATGTCATGTCATATCCTTCCAATATTTCCGGGTATGCTTTGCTTATACCTACACATATCAGAATGTTAACTTTCGCTTCTATTGAATCGAAAAAGGACTGTCCATCTTCATTTGAAAGAAATCGGCTATTTAATCAATATTCAGCAGATTATGCTTAGCATCAGAAATTTCCTGCTTGATTAATTTACTAAGTTCAACTTCCTTAGGCTGGCTAACAGGAAAAACGAATTTATTGAAGAATTCCGTAATGTCTTCATCACTGACACGGTCATCAGGTAACTTAGGCTTTGAGTCGAGCAACTCTTCTTCACAGGTGTTAAAATCCCTTAATGTTAAATATGTATTCATTCAGTTCGTCAAAATTATTAGGGCGCGTTTACGCAACGGCTCGCCTTTGCATTCTCGCAGCTAGAAGCTAGAAATCATCTGAAATTCCAACATGGCGGCGGTTTTAGCTATGTCGACTCGCAATGAAAATACTGAATAATCCGAGTTCGGAAGCGGCTGTGAAAATTTCGTCAGGAGGAATTCTTTATCTTATTGTCACGGATTATAAGACTTAAAGCATTTACTCAAACGACGTCGGATTTAGCTAATCTAGGTAGCTTTGTTACCATGACAACGACAACTTTGCCATTGTGATTCAATTCTAGCTGCGAGAATGCACAGGCGAGTCGTTGCGTAAACCTGGCTTTACTTTCAAGATTACTTTTTAATGCATTTTTTAAATCTTCTATGTCAGGTGGCACCTTAACTTTGTCATTAAAAAAATCAAATCTAAACTGTATAGCTTGATCTACCCCAAAATAAAACTTGTTAGGGATTCCCGCCAAGCTTTTCGGCCGTGTGAAGTCGTGATATCAAACGCCAAGCTCTTTCGCCAAGCTAATTCCACCGAGTAATAGTTCGAAGGTTAAGTGAAATATCTGAAAATTGCTTACAGCGCAATTTTCAATTATTTCATTTAACGTTTGAAGTCTTAGTCGGTGGGATTAGCTTGGCGAAAGAGCTTGGCGTTTGATATCACGACTTCACACGGCCAAAAAGCTTGGTAGGAATCCCTAACTAGTTTTCTTTTGGGGTAGATATCAGATATTTTTGGTCCATATTGATGAAATCCATAATTGCTTTTTAAAGCAATTATGAGATATAAACATCAATCTAGTTTTCTAGTCCATTCCTTTTTTTTTTGTTGGTTGGCTTTCGTTAGATTTTGAGGACACAGTCATCTTTTTTCAAATAATAAGGATTTCTTATTAGTACTAAAGTATCTCCTTGCAAACGCACGGATTTATTTAATGTTTAGTTTGGCATTGTTGCATAATAACAATGTTTAAAACAATGTAAAACAATCAATTTAGACGTTTGGAGCACCCTAACTCCTTAACCACTTGACCAATTAGAAAGGTCCATATGAAAATTGCACATCTCCAGAGCAATACCTGTAAAATGAGCTAAGAACCAGCTTTATTCACGCATGGAAGAATTTATTTTCTAATACAAAAAAGCACCAGTAGTAATTAGGCAAATATCGACGTTATTCACATCGTGTCTAACATTTTACTGAGAAATGACAAATTTAAAAATTGAAATGTTTTTCAATTTTTTTATTAAAATATGCAAAATTATTTGTTTAACGGACTTCACTCCTAATTTTTGTGTTTAGAATTGTTCGAAAACGTTGCGAGTACCCCATACTAAAATTGAACAAAGTTTGTATTAACGCGTTGTCTTTTTTAGGTGAGTGAAAATCGCATTGAAAAATACTATTGGGCTGCATGAGCACACGAGTGCCTTCCGTGTTCAAAAAACGAATTTTCATTCGATTCTTGATATTATATACAGAAAAAAAAAAAGTAAAAATTGAAGGGAGGAGGACCCAAATTTATGCTCGGTCCTATACCAATTTACACCTATATACGCCCCTGAAGAGAATTTCTATTGTTTACATGGTATACAGTGCTGCTGAATTTACAGGGGAAGGGGGAGGGGCTCAGTCGGGAGTCGCCTCAGTAGGATACAGCCTAGGGTGGAAAATTTTGAGGGGCAGCAAAAAAATAAATAACTAAGGTTCTCCACAAACAATTTTTTTTTTTAAATAATAACTATTGCGAAAAAGGTTCGTAGGATTCTAAGAATTTTCCGGCATAAAAAACAAATGACAAACTTATTTTGTTTTTTTCCTGGGTGGTGGGACGGAGCTGAATCTGGGTCGCCCTTTGGGAGCAAAAATATAAATCATCCTCAAATGGTATACTATGCAGAATTGGAACGTAACTTATTTGGAGAAACAAAATTATAAAAAAAGATAATGAATTAGTAATACAGAATACTCATATTGTTGGAACTCGTTTCACGTTACAAGAAATGTTTCATACCAGATAACAAACACAACAGTAATTTCTAAAATCGTACCCGTAAAACCTAATTTATTTACTCAGGCAGGTTTATAAAACAATTTTTAGTATTGTATTAGTTGTATTAAAAAAAATTCTGAGGCCATCTGAGGCCCCCATAAATCCCGCACTGTACACTATGTGAACAGTACAAATTCTCGTCAGGGGCCCCTCGTCCCATCAATTTTTACTCTTGTTTTATTTTTATTTTCTGTACATTACATCAGGAATCTACTGAACATTCGTTTTTTTTTTTAATGGGAATGTCACTCGTGTGTTCATTCACTCCGATAATATTTTACGACATGATAATTCACTCACCTAAAAAAGGCAACCCGTTAATACAAACTTTATTTAAATTTTAGTACGGGGACTCTTGACGTTTTCGAACAATTCTATGAGACAAACTATTTATTGGTGCACCCGTCCACGAGAATTGCACGAGAAATATGTACTAAGTCCTGTATAGATTGTGCAGTATCTTGTAATGTTTAACAATAAACTTTTGGTTGTTTAAATTTTGTTTTTAGCAACGACGCCCAAAACTGCCCAAAATCGCTGCTGCCCTCGATATATCACCAGGCCTCTTTACACCGCCACTGACACAAAAACGTTCGACTTGCAGAGCAGCAACAATAACTTCATACTAGCTGTACCCCCGGCGTAACATACGCCGGCTAGCTGGTTCCCGCATACCTGAGCGTAACATTGTAGTGGGCCCCGGTTTCCCCTATTGTGTGGTCTGAATATCCCCATCTTTGCTCCCTCTTTAAACCCTTGCTGATTTGCGTTATGGAAGTAAATGTTTATTTTCAATGGAGGACGTTTCTCTGTTCTGATACCAAACCCAACAACGGTTGTGCATACAGTGATTGTTACTCAACCAACTTTGAAACTCTTCCAAGTCGGCTCTTAAGAGCTAGCGTTATTAATGCAATATGTCGTTTGTTATAGGCCACATCTGTTTGTTTGACATTGTCTCTTTCATGTAGTGCATAATAATGATGAATTTGCTTGACCAACCTAAGCGTATCTAGACACACGCTAGTGTGTCGCCGCCAATACACGTTTTATTGTTGTTTGAGCTTAATTGTCAGAGCGTAATTGTTAGAGTGTTATTGTTGTCAGATGGCGGCTCACTAGCAACCTGTGTCTTTCAACTGAAGTGCACACCTCTTTTTTCAACTTATTTTTATTTGTGATCCTAAATAATGCAATGGTCATTAAAATAGATTTCGGTACAATCCAGCTACTTGGTTTGGTACCTAATGGTAACAAATGATGAAGGTCTTTCTATCGTGGTGGTTTCTAGGACGCCTCGCTTTACCATTCAGGTGCCTCAGAATCTATTATGGTTACGGGGCTCAACTGTAATGCGGGTTTGAAGGAGCAGTCTATGTTGGTTTAAAATAATATGACTTTAAACTTCTTAGTTTCTTTAAAACTAGAATTCTACTAAACCGTGAACGTCTTAGCGGGTTAGTGCTGTCATCGTTTCTAAGCAACCACAGTTTGCAGTCATTTTTTCCGAGGCGAATGGATTGTTAGGACAAGGTTGCTTCGAAGGCAGCTTCTTGTACACTGAGAAATAATGCTGGTTTGGATAGGCGAACTAAAACAAAAGTTGCCTTTATTTTTTTTTTCACCGTAAATCTTAAACTCGATATAAAGCATCAAATTGTTAAAATGATAAATGGAAAATGTGTTCATTGTCTTACCCGGAAATATTTAACAAAACGTTGCAGTTTTATTGAAACCGTGCATTGATCGTTGAACTTTACTCACTTGCCTGCTCGCTCACTCAAAATGTTCAAACGGCATCGAGGAACTGACATGGGCTATTAATTAAACAAGTTATTGCAAAAAAAAAATTAGAATTATAGCACATGTTAGTTCAATTTAAAAGAAAAATTGGCTTTTAAGTACAAATGTGTAGACAAAAATATGCAGCAGTTGTATCTGTTTTTTGTTTATTTCTTTGGAATCGACAAAACCTCAACATACAGTAATAACGCTGAATTTAAGCCCATAATTTTTGCATTAAGAAATGAGCTTCATTATGCTTCGTAAGATGTTTCAAACGCTGCAAAATAATTTCCTTATAAATGTATTCTTGTGAGCCTACAACTAGTCAATGAAAAAAAAAAGCAATTGAACATTTTTCCTTCATTTAGTTATACAATGCCGGCAACCATTATGTAAGCCATTGCACCATTGCCGCTATACAACTAGTAGCTTTCGTGGACCGTAATTTCAAGACAGCTTGACGTGTAACTGCTTTGAATCCACTGATCTCGTAAATTCTCGTATCGACCGTGAAGTATCGCACCATATTCCATTCCGCCATGTAACTTGTAGACAAAACCTTGAGACTCTGGAAATGTTTTTAGAAACTGAATACGTTTGCAGATGATTTGTTTCTGAGCACCAGACCCATAGTTAAAATCTTTACTGCTGATCCACACGCTCCGTAACTTTCGTGATTGTAATGCATTTTTCGTCAGTTGTAATGTATTCTTTGACACTTCCAATATAAGTTCAATTGAGAAGTACACGGAAAGTGTGTTCAGGTGGAGAGTTCCACTTGGAGGGTTTCCATGTAGTAATTCTTGAAAAAAATCGTTCACAAACTTGTCGGAACTACATCCCCAAAACTCTACCATACGCAAGGAAGAATACGGACTAATCATAGACATCAACTGTGAACTAGTGAAGGCATATTCACATCCGTCTACAAAAAGAATTCCTAGAACCTCAAGAAATGAACAATTCAGTTTCTGCGTAAAACCTGAATCTTCATTCTCTTCCTTATCACTTGTTATAAGCATGTAACGGAGGTTATAGACTTCACTTAACGTGTCATTCTGAATAAACACGTATCTGTAATAGTCGCTAAATCCATCTCCAAGCACCAGAGAATGCCTGGAAAAGGAGGACAAATCACCAGTAGCATTAATCGAATTGGCAAATAAATCTTGCCAATGCTGTCCCAAAACTGATACGTTTGAAAGGGTTTTCGACTCTTTCGCAGATTGGAAGAATTCCTCCCATTGCTCCAGGGGCATGTCCCCAGAATAAGTAAGTGTTACAGATTCAACCATTTCTTCGTGTATGCACTGACTTATTTTAGTTAGTGTATCAGCAAATCCTGATATGTGACCCCTCACTTCATAAAAAGGTACACCTTCTAAGACATTCTCCATAACGAACCTACTCTTCAGTTCTTCCACTTGTTGATTTGCCAAGGTAAGCCTTATTCTGAACTTCCTGTTGTCGTCCCTTTCTTGAGAACTATAACCAATCTGGTGTGTAATCATATGACGCCAATTTTTAATGTAGTTGGCATTAGAGTGTCTTTGATCATAAATGACATGCTTCAATTTACCGTTGCTCTTGGCAGTAATGAACATTGCTTCTAATATGTAAGTTCCTTTTAGCAATAGAAAGGGTACTGTACAAATATTCGGAAAAAGGGGCATAAAAGCATTGGCTAATTCAGATAGTTGTAACTGACTTTCATATAGTAATTCCAGGGGAGAACAGTCGATGGTGTATATGTTCAGCCAATTCTCGCTTTCATCGCCATTTCCCAAAAGTGAAAAGAAAGTGCCAAGCTCTTTACCAAACAGGCCAAAGATAAAACTAACAATTAAGCTCCCAAGATTGTAACAGAGCATTAGACCAATTTCTTGTGTAGTACAGTGAGCTACGTACTCTGAACCAGATTTACGATTTACCCAAAGATGGTAAGCCACGCAAAATTCTACAACTGATCGATGCATTGGTTCATACCAAGATTTCCGCTTTAAGCCTGGCTTATCCTCATTTTGGTAAAGAATGCCCAATTTTAGAATATCTTCACTGCCACAGTGTGAAAGCACTTCCTCTTCAGTGTACAAGTACGGGTTGTCGTCATCCTGTTTACTTAATGTAAGGGAACCAAATTGGCTAAGCAAATGAACGTAAGCTGGTGGATTACCAAAGTCATATTCGAAGAAATCACATTTTGGGTTAATATCACCATGCTTAGTAAACATACGCTTTAACAAGAAGTTGAAAAGTGTTTTGAACAGGCCAGTTTTTGTACTCACTGACTTCAAGTCTACATTTTCATCTTCCGCTACAACAACGAGCAGCAGCAAAAACAAGGGAGAATCGAATAGCTCTCCGTAATGTAAAAACAGGAACTTCTTTTTTACCATTTCTAAGATAGATTTCAATTTCTCTGGTGAATGCTTCAAGTATGATTGAAGAAACAGTATTTTTTTGTCTCCTGTTAAACCTCTAATTAATAATCTCATGTCCATGCAATCTAGTAAGTTTGGAAAAGATGAATCTGCTTTTTCGCCTACCATTCGAATGTGTGCTTCACGAGAAGTTACAATAATGGTTGATCGGCTCCATCGTTCTTTTTTTAAAAGAGTGACTACTTCAGCCTGTTTGCTACGAAGCAGTTCGTCGTACCCATCTACGACAAACAAGACTTTGTCGCAATTTTCTTTTATAGCGTCTAAAACCTGTTGTTCTTCGTAACTTTCTAGGTTAAGTGTGCTAGTGATCAATTCGTCAAGTGTGCTGCTCAACTCTCTGAGACGAAGTAGAATGACAGCATCAAAATGTCTGATGTACTCTTCTCCGTTTGCATGATCGAAACACAATTTGGCCGCCAAAGTCGATTTTCCACTGCCAGCTGGGCCTTCAATGAGAATGTTTGTCGGCACTTTTCCATTTCTTTCTTTGAAAATATCGTGTAAATTCAAGTCATTGTATTCTTCACCGTGCTTCGACTTGATTTCAGGATTAACATAATATTTTGCTAAGTTCAGTGGCTCCCATTCTAACCAGGGAATGCTGGGAATCTTCACATTCTTGTTCTTAAATTGAAGGCTGGCTTTGAGTTCTTCCCAAACACCTGAAACATAGAACAATATATCTTATAATAGTTAATAGATTGAAATAAAGAAAAAAGTTATATCAGTAACATAAGTCATGTTAAGACTTGGTCCCAACATATGACGGAAACAGTGCCAAGGTGTGTGAATGTCTGTACTGCAATCTGCACCCAACTTATGAATCTGAAAACTCCTTTCATGGGATGATAGCTCAGTCAGTAAATCCATTGGTTTATAGCTCTGCAAAAGTTATGATGCTGGCTTCATTACAGGCACTGATCCAATTTTATTTTCAGTATACTGACTACGATGAAAAAGGCGACAGAATCACGGGATACGTAAAAGCTAGAGTACAGTACTGATCACACTTTCCGCTTCATGAATCCTTTAACAGTGCGATTTTAGTAACAACATTGCTGACATTTTTGTCTCTCATCGTTGGCAATGGAATTTTATGGTAAAGTATTACTTCATTACAAACAAACGCGTCAAGTGTGCCGCAAAAAAAAAAAGGTTATGTGATTGAAGTTTCACTGTACTTGTTAAAATGTACATGGATGATTTTGAATTGAAATAAGCAAATGTACAGTTGAGAAAATTGCATCTGTTTAAGTGCTGTTGTGCTTTACGTTTTAAATATATGATTGGTAAAGCACAACAGCACTTAAACAGATGCAATTTTCTCAATTGTAC